>JALXJV020000011.1:10482580-10532175 GCA_024633595.2 Lepomis macrochirus | reverse complement strand
ACAACAAAGCGTTATTACCTATACCAGCGGTTTTCAATAGGTGTAGCCTCCCCTGGGAGCGCCAAAGAGCGACAGGGGAGGCCGAGTCAGTTTATAATACTGCGACTTTGTTTTTTTTTTTGTTTTTTAAGTCCCGTTAAAACAGCACGGGTTGCGTTTTTTGGGGCTTATTAAAAAAAAGGGTAGCTTGTTAGGAAAATCTGACAAGCAACTTTGTTTTCTTTACATCTATCATAGTTGCTGATACGGATTAGCCCACATAAGCAGAGAGCAGTCTGTTTTCTTTCGTTTTGAATGGTTCTGTTTAAAAGTATAATGGTCACGGTTGCCGTTTTCTCAATCTCCAATACATTGATTGACACTGTCTGCTCCCAGCTATAGCCAATCAGTGCAATCATATAAGTGCTGTGGCGTAATTCGTCAAAACATTCAGCCGAATTCGGCAATTTCAGCGGAGATCCACAATTCCCAGATAATTAAATATTTTAATAAATAGGCCTATGTGAATTAGCTACGCTGCACTGCAAAATATGTGAATCTTTTCGATCTGAAAACAGGCCTTCAATGCAGTTGACTGTTAAATGTTGTGTTCCGTGAACAAACAGCGTTGTCGTTCATTGATCAGGTAGAGCTGTCCATTGTGCTGATTTTGTTCGAAACGCTTTTTCAACCGTCAGGTGTCGTCGTCGGTAGCTTTGGCGCTGATTACACGTTAAAGGGATAGTTCACTTCAAAATGAAAATTCTGTCATCATATAGGCCTACTCACACTCAAGTTGTTTCAAACCTGTATGAATTTCTTTCTTCTGCTGAACACAAAGGAATATATTTTGAAGAATGTCAGTAACCAAACAGTTAACTGGAACCATTGATTTCCATAGTATTTTTTAGTAAGTCAATGGGACCAGTTTACTGTTTGGTTACTGACATCAAAATATATTCCTTTGTGTTCAGCAGAAGAAAGAAATTCATACAGGTTTGAAACAACTTGAGGGTGAGTATATGGTGACAGAATTTTCATTTTGATGTGCATCCCTTTAAGCATGTTTTGTTGACTTGTGGTTAGGCATATGCTACTGATGTTCAGTGATTTTAAAAGTAGCCTCAATTAGGCCTGCATGAAGTTGGAAATTATTTGCTGTTGCAAAGAATCATTTATGAATGCACTTAAAAAAAAGAAAAGAAAATGTCTTACCTTCTTACCTACTCTAAGGGGAGGCTCACATTCACCCAATTTGAAAACCCCTGACCTATACCGACCGGCCCCCAAGTGCGTCGGCCCACCGGGCATTTGCCCGGTATGCCAGATTACCAGTCCAGCCCTGGTTGTGCAACTTCTCATTAGCACAATTAGAAAATTTGCAAACGTATCAAATACACTAAGCAAAGCTTTCTGTAATGTTACTCCAACAAAACCAACTCTTCTCTCTTGACTTTTGTGCTTACTCATCCCTCTCTTCTCTTTTCCACCTAAATCGCTTTCTGCAGGTGTATCTGGTTCTGGAGCTGTGTGCTCTGGATTGTGCTCTGTAGTTGCAAGCCACACGCTGCCTCCCTGCTCCTGCTCGACACCCACTGCTACAGTTATATTTAGTCCAATCATTGTCACATCATTACTATAACTACATTTTTATTGATTTACACTTTTATTGCTTTCAGGAAAATTAAGCACACAGACTACATTTGTTTTAGCAAGATTTTGTCCTTTTTGTTTTCAAACAAACATCAGAATCATTTCACTGTCACATCTAAATTCCACACGTAGAGGCTTAGACAGTCATTGATTTTATCCAGCCAGCCAGCCAAATAAGGCGTTCACTTCTTTTCTATTTTATTTTAACTTTTATTGATGTTCCTGGAAACAATTAATTTCAAGTACGTAATGGTGCTGGGTTTGCCTGTCTAAATGCTGTCTTTTCATCACATAGCATTATACAGTATTTCAAGAAAGGGCATTGCATTCATGGTGTAGCAGCTGGCTACCAAGCTTAACTGGTGCTAGAAATGCTCAAGCAGTTAGCTGGCATTCCAGCATATAGAGACCAAATGATATAATCTATATGTCGGAATGTTCTAATGAGGCCATAGCATTTAGGATTTATTGACTGAGCAGACTAAGCTCTGAAACACTTTATGGTAAGAGGTATGGATTAGCATGAATCTGTGCATTAAAAACATGACACAACACATGCATATTAATTGGTGCAAGAGCCAAAGAACTTCCATCATATCGATAACTAAGATAGCAAGTATTCATATCATATTTTGTTTATGGTAATCTGAAGTTACATGTTATGGAAAAATGTAAACAGACTACGGGGCCTTTTCAGATACAATACAGCATTTAATGCTGTAAAGTAGCATTGACAGCAGCTATGTGGCTAAGTCAGAGTTGTTTTGGAAATTGTTATTTGTTACTTAAAAAAAGCTAGCTGGCTTATTTCATGTGACTGGTTATAAATAAAATATTGTAATATTGTATTTCATATTGCGGCATATTGCTACCACATTTGTACAGATTTTATATTGCATTATTCTTTCCACATTATATTTGTCATATACATTTTTCTTATTACAACAAACCAATTGTTTCAGTTTCAACCAGAAAAGTTTTCGTTATAACGACATACTACATTACTTAATCTTGCTATTAAAACCTCATGTTCTCATTCCAAATAAGAAATTGTCATTATAACATGAGCAATTTCTGATTATAACAACAGTATCTTGTTGCAAAGGATCTCTAGATACGAAATGCTTTTGATTTCATGGTGGCATCAATAAAAAAATAACACTCCAATAAACTGTTGCTGTGAATTATTTACAAAATATTTATTCATGTATTCTATGTATATTTTTCATATTTATTTTTCCAATGTCATATTTAGTTAGTATTGGTCATTTTGCAGTTCTATACCTTTAACATAAAGTGTTACCAGTAATCTTACCCTTACCACTCTTAAGTAAAAAGCATTTCTTTGCAATGGACAGCGTTGTGGCAGAGGTCAAGTTTTAGTTTACATTAAGCACAATGTCCTGTATCAGACAAAGACACACATGCAGTGCCGACTTAATGCCTGGGCTTAAAGTGGACTCAAGCCAACAGCCCATGGTTGTGGTGATTCACACACAGCCTATGCAGCTCTACAAACATGCCCCTGAAATGTTAGAAATCTTGATTTTACCAATTTAAAGGTACATCTCAGAAAAATTAGAATGAGTGGAAATGTTCATTTTTTCACACATGATTTCAGTCAAAAAGTGAAACTTTCATATATTCTAGATTCATTACTCATAAAGTGAAATAGTTATTCTTTTTTTGTTTTAATCTTTACGGCTTACAGTTAATAGAAATCAAAAATGCATTATAAAGAACAATATTAAAGAATCTATAGAAGAGCCATTAATCTCTCAGTCTGGTTCAGTTCATATAACCACAATCATGGGAAGACTTCTGACTTGACAGTTGTCCTGAAGACACCCATTGACACCTTATACAAGGAGGTAAACCACAGAGGGTCATTGCTGAAAGGGCTGGCTGTTCACAGAGTGCTGTATCAAAGCATATTCATTCAAAGTTTGACTGGGGACAAGGTGTCTTACCTGGGCTAAGGAGAAAAAGAACGGGACCATTGCTCAGTGGACGTAAGTCCAAGGTTTTGCATTTCATTCGGAGTCTGTAGGTGGAGTGGAAAGGGACAGATTCCAAGTTGCTTTAAGTCCAGAGTGAAGTTATGACTGATGGTCTGGGGTTTGATGTCATCTGCTGGGGTTGGTATTTACAGTCCAGAGTCAACGCAGCCATCTACCAGGAGATTTTAGAGCACTTCATGCTTCCAACTGCTGACAGGTTTTATGGGGGTGCTGATTTCCTTTTCCAGCAGGACTTGGCACTTGCCCACAGTGCCAAAACTACTAACTATGAAAGCAACCTGGGCTTCCATAACACCTTAGCAGTGCCACGGGCTGATTTGTGTCCATGCCACGCTGCATTGATGAAGTAATTTATGCAAAAGGAGCCCCGACCAAGTACTGAGTCCATAAATTAACTTTTTTCAGATCTTTGCAGAAGGTCGGCATTTGTCTTTTATAAATTATTTATCGTACTATTCTACTATTTTGATATATGAATTTTTGATTTCTATGAGCTCTGAGACACAATCATCCAGACAAAAAAGCCATGAAATATTTCACTTTATGTGCAATGAATCTAGAATATATGAAAGTTTCACTGTTTGACTTAAATTCCATGATTTTCTCATATTTCTGAGATGCACCTGATCAGTATATGCATTTGCTATGTCATTTGTCTATTTAATGTAGTTTCAATATCAGTATGTTGCCAAGGTACAACATAAAAACTATTAATCTCCTCTGCCTCTCACAGATAGACAGACCAGTAGACGACATTAAAGAAAAGGAAAGAAAAGGGAAAGAGGGCTCTTGCATAGAGGTCAATGCGTTTGGCAGCAGCAGGTATGACAGGTTTGGGTGGTGGGGGTTTCTTGTTGGTTTTGTTCTGGGACTTAAGGGCCCCTGTGACTTCAACTGGTTTACCATAACAGTCAAAGTTGGAAAGTTCAAAGTCTCGAGGTAAAGATCCCACGATGCTGAAGTCATTGGAGCGAAGGTCTGACTTGGATGTGCAAACTTTCTTACAGCGAGTTTCTACTACCTGGTAAGAGAGAGAGACTGACTAAATAAAGTCATTTGATACAAAGAAAGAGTTGTCAAATGGGTCAGTGTTGCCTTATCGCTTTATAGTCCTAAATCCATAATTTATGGGGTCTCCATGGGAGCATGCTGGGGCCTTAATTACATCAGTTATTGGAAATCTGCCTGCTTCTGTTATGTCTTTGTGTACGATGATGATGCTGCATGCCTAATGACACATAAAGATAAAGCTTCAGGGGCCTCATGTATAAAAGACTGCCAGCTTTCATACTGAAAGATGGCATACTCACAGAATTTGAAAAGTATGTGCGCACAGAAATATCCACATGTATAAAACCAGGCATATGCCAGGTCCTGCACATCTTTCCTTTATGCATCCCATAAAACGTGAAATTGAGGTCACATGCACAAGCCACATACCTTGGCTCCTCCCATAAATTACTATGCAACGTCGCCTCCTAAAGTCCAAATAACAACGGGTGATCTTGCTACAAAAGTGCCAGATTGATTTGCTCACTGAAGTGGAGGCGAGAAGAAATATTTTATTTGATGATTTGAACTCCTGAGTCAGCAAAAAACGCAAAACGTATCACAATGGCAGTTACTGAGCCGGCTGAGAGACTCATAATGGCTGAAATAGAGAAAACATGGTCTGGCATAAAGTTGATGTCAAAAACGAGGGGGAAAGAGTTTTTTCTGAGGTGCTTGTAAGATGGAAGTTATAAAGCACATATTGTTTGATGCAGCTTGTTCACAAACAAAAGAAAATTCAGAGTTAGATTATTCTAAGCTTTAGGTACACTGTATATTGTTGATTACATCAGACACACACCTATCGGCTCCCACTACTAACAGCTGCTGCCAGAAACTGTGGTTATAGCCTACTTGTATTTGTACCGGGAAGGCGGTTCCATCTGGTTGGTTTGTATAATGCTGGTTTCCATAACATCAGAAGAGTCCTTAATATATTACACGAAAAAGTTGGTGATAAAGACACAGCAGTACTGTCATTAGATGCCCAACAGGCATTTGACAGAATAGAATTGCACTACCTTGTTAAATTGCTACCACGATTCGAATTTGAAGAAGGATTTCTTAGATGGATTTATGTTCTCTTATACAAAGCAGTAGCAGAGATTCTGACCAATAGTGTAGTCTCAAAACCGTCCAGCTTACAGCGTTTAACCTGACAAGGCTGTCCATTATCACCAGTGCTATTCACCTTAGCTATTGAACCTCTCACTATATCTGTCAGAACCCATGATGGCCTCATGGGTATCCAGATGAACAAGAACATAGGATATCTTCGTACACTGATGACGTCATCCTTTTTCTAACCAGGCTTGAGGACAGTATTCTAAATCTAATCATATTAATTCAACAATTTGGAGAGTTCTCCCGATATAAAATAAATTTATCTAAATCATCATGTAACTGTTGATGCTTTCTTCTTCAAGCTAGAAGACTGATCACTCTTTTTGTGGAAAAATATACAATTGCCCTCTGTAAAGTCGTGGTTGAAGGACATTGCAACATATCTTGCACTGGAAAGACTTACATATATTGTTAGAGGGAAAATAAAACAGTTTATTGGAAACCTTTTTTGGAAATTTTGGAGGATGAGAATGTTGCACTAATTTGAAGATCATCACTACTGCTGCTTTTTCAGTTATGCATTTGTTTTTATCTGCTAATTATTGTTTAACTTATACAATTTTTTATTAATTTATTCTTCATCTTTTGATTGTTTTGTTGTATAACACGCTTATACATTATTTGCTATTGATAATTTCTATGTGTGAAAAATTAAGTAAAGCAAAAACGTTAAAAAACTATGAGAGGCATCATTATCTATTCCTCTCACATTCAATGTTATTTTGATAATAAACATCCAAATATGTGATCAAACTTTTATTGTGTATCAATGGACATAATTAGGTTTTTCATTGACTACTTCATTGACATTTGCACAGAAACTGGAGTAGAAACCTTATTTTAAATAAACATTTGGTGAGTTTTAGTACTTTGGAGTTCACTGACAGAGCCAGACAAACGTTTGTGCACATTCGCATAGCAGTTCAAGAATTTGCACCACGGCCCGCACATTCTCATCGTTCATTTTTATACATCACACGTGCGTGAAAACTAGCGTACGTAACCTTTTTGTGCATAGGCAGCATTCATACATGAGGCCCCAGGACAATGTTTTTGAGTATTGAGCTTCACATAACTGCAAATAACAATGTTGTTCTGTTAATACATTTCCCATCATTAAGAGAAATCTTAAGCCGCTTTTTTCTTATTTTATAACTTAAAATAACCTTAGAAAAAGGAAGTCTGCAAAATAGTGCCTCATTTCTTGTTGGTGCACTAGTTCAATGCCATGCTTGTTGTTGTACTCTTCTTCCTCAGCTCAAAATAAAACACAAGCTGCAGATTAATCAAAATATTTTTTTTATATTCCATATAATTTACTCTGATAATAATGCCATCTTCTTCAAGATGCATTTAACACATATTACAAATAGGGCTGAACGACTTGGGAAAAAATCTAATTGTGATTTTTCGGCCAGATATTGCAATTACGATTTGATTTGTAATTTGTTTGAATTAAAGTTTTGTTTTTTTTTCAAAACACCCTTATGCTGAAATGCTCCATGTGGTTATATTTCGTTAGCCTGCAAGAGCGAATTGGAATGGGTTTACAGAGACCTGTTATCCGTTGTTGAAGCACACAAAATGACAACGTCTAAGTTAAACGCTCCACTAGACAAAACGTTTTAGATGCGCTGTATAATCAACCTACATTTTAATCGCCGTCCTTACAATTTGCTAATTGTGTTCATTTAAATTGCAATTTCAATTTGAAAACAATTAATCATTCAGCCCTAATTACAAATAATGTAAGTGACAACATTGAAATATAATCTTGCATGCTAGTCCATTAGACCGATTTGTGTTTACCTGCAGCGTGTTGACATGTATAGGTGTGCCACCAGTCCCATTCACTGTGTTATTTGTTTTGTTTGAAGGCTTCTTTCCTTCTTTCTCTTTCAAAGCTTTCTCCTTTGTGGCCATTTTGGCTTTTTCCTCCTCAATCCGTTTGGGACTGTTCAGCATCACCTACAGAAAAAGAGAGGGACACAGACAAAGAGGGAGATAAACAGGGGGATAGAGAAAGTATGAAATAAAGAGGGGGGAAGAGAGACAAAGGATTTTGTGGGTTGGACACAATTTCCTACAGGTAAATGTACTGTACAGTCAGTGTTTGGAATAACGGCGTTTAAAAGAACGGCGTTACATAACGGTGTTATTTTTTCAGTAACGGGGTAATCTAACTTATTACTTTTCCCGTCGTTACAACGCCGTTAACGTTACTATGTAATAAACTGTGTAATCCCAACGCACCAGCTGGCTCACACAGCTAGTCAGGATGTGGGTTAATAACGAGGTAAGCAGTGCTTGAAGTGGACCGGTACGCTGCGCTCTCCATATCAGGTTCTCTGGACGCAACGTGAGCTCACCTGTTCCCGTCTCGCCTGCCTGCTAAACTCTGTCGGTGGGAGAGACGAGGGACAAGAGAAGCTCGGGTGCCTTTCAACCAGCGATTATGCTGGCTAAGGCAGAGTCATGTTTCTTGGTAGCCAATCAGAGCCAGTGTTTTTACACACATGCCAGTACACGCGCCACACACACACACACACACACACACACACACAACAGCTAAACAGAGATTCAATGAAGCAGCAGAGATTTTTTTAACAGTAACGCAAATAGTTACTTTCCCTGGTAACGAGTTACTTTTATTATAGAGTAATTCAGTTACTAACTCAGTTACTTTTTGGAACAAGTAGTGAATAACTATAACTAATAACTTTTTTCAAGTAACGTTACCAACACTGTGTACAGTACAAATACAGTTGTTAGGGCAGTCAACAACACATTACCAGAGGTGGGTAGAGTAGCCCATATCTGTACTCAAGTAAAAGTTACTTTGGCAAAAACATGTACTCAAATAGAATTAAAAGTGGTCATCAAAATAACTAATAGAGTACTAAAACTAAAAGAGTACAGAAGTATTTACTCAAAAAATTACTTGAGTAGTAAGTAACTTAAGGAAAGAAACAATAGATAATTTTCCGCTAGTCTTTTATTTGATGTGGATGTGACTAGAATTATTGTCAGATGGTCTTCCTTAGGTAAAGGTAAAGAAGAAGAAGAAGAACATACGCTTATATTTATTTGTAATGAATTGATAAGTTAAAATCTCCTGCTTAGGTTACCTGCTACATTTATATCAGGACATTATTCTAAATGTGTATACATGTGATTACAAAATATTGAATTAATATTATAGTCTGTTAGTACTCCAATAAGTAAAGATTGTTTAAAAATCTAAATTATTTTCTTGTTGTCACTGATATTAAATTATTAGCTACTAGCTTGAATATTTACATTATGGCAGAAAGCAGGAAGAGATTTTAAGCATGATATACTGTGTGTAACCATTTATGATTAAACATATTAGCATTAACACAACAGACACTGCTTTCTGTCAGCTCAGTGTCAGCACGGTGTAGCCTACTGACTTCACAACCGCATCCCGCTGCACCAACACAGTCTCATACCAGGGCGTCAAATACAGACACTTTGATAAAGCCTAACAAAGCGTTGGTATCGAACATCCTGGGATGAGACAGGGCTGGCTGCACGGTGTGCTAAATTTTAATCTGGAATCTAAATATTAGCTGCAGCCACCATTTGAAAGCCATACTACCATGCGGTAGCTTTAGCCATTATTATGTTGAAGCTTAACTGCAGTAAAATAAATAAGCAAAAGTAGCACAATTAATGTATCTTAAAGTAGCGTAGTAAAATGAATGATTTTTCTCTTAAAAAGTAGGATAAAAAGTAGGATGCATTAAAACTACTCTGACAAGTACAATTTACTCAAAAAAGTTGTAACAGGTAACAGAGTAAATTTAACTCATTACTACACCTCTGATAGTTACACATTGCAAGGTGAGACATGCATATATATATATATATATATACATATATATGCATATATATATGTGTATATATATATGTATATATATATGCATATATATGTATATATATATATGCATTATCTCTGTACTGGTTTTATTAGATCTTAGTGCTGCATTTGATAACACTGACCTGTACCACAGCGTATTCCACCAGTGATGAAAATCCAAAAAAGTAGACAGGCAATGAGCCAGATATCAATGGCCTTTACATAGGAAACCTTTGGTAGCTCTGACGCCAACAGCATACTCTCACTGGACAGAGAGAGTACAGATAAAATACCTAAAAAAACACAGATGTTAATAAGTTAATGTACCATGTGTGAATAATTATTTCCAGATAAGCAACATTTGTGAAAATTAAATCTACTTAGAGAAAAAAGAAAAAGGGGGATAGTGGTTAGGGTTGGGTATCGTTTAAAATTTTACAATCCCAGTACCAAAACCAGTACCCTTAAAGTGATTCAGATACCAATAGAGTACTTCATTTGATACCTTGTGTAAAATGCTATGTTGAAAATAGCAGAGCAGCGAAAATGTTAAAGCCATAGTAGTTGATTGGTATTATTATTTTTATTGTTGTTATGGACAAGCAAGGTAATTATTGTTTTCAAATAACTGTTATATAAAAATATTGGGAAATTGTATCAGATCCTAATTAGGTCATCCTCTCTAGAAGTATCATCAGAATAAGGACGATGGCTTGGGAGTTTTTTTGTATTTGAATGAGAGAGGAATAAAACAGTTCAGTGGTCACTAAGTTGTGGAAAATGAATGTAAGTAAACAACAGAGAATAATTTTAAATGTTGATCAATAAATCTTGAACTCAATTGAAAGATCTCAGCTGGTGCTTTTTCTTTTAGTGGTGAGTCGTGAGTGCCTACTCCAAAAAGACAACAGTAAGAAGTAGAAAACGAGAAAGGAGTTGCCTAAACAAGTCACTAAACTACACTTAAGAGTCTAAAGAAGCAAACAGGAAAAGAGAGGCTGCATATCCAGCTGACAACGTCGACTACATCTGATTGCAGCTGCAGCCGTAGGCTCAGTGAGTAAAATCAGCTGATGGGCTGCAGCGCCACAAAAGCGTTGAATTAATATGATGGAATGGAGTGATGTTTTGCACCGATCTGGTTACAAAAGTATCGAATGCAGTACTCAACTAAAGACATTTTTATACCACTCAGTACTGGGGTATTTCTGTGATACCTTAAAGAAATTGAGTTGCGATATCCATCCCTAACAGTTGTTGGTTTATAGCAATGATATTTTTGGTGCAATAATGTTACCATGCAACATACCATCAGCTACATCGTGGAAATGCATAATAAATACAGGTGTTAAGAGTGAAAATGTGACGAAATTTCTAACAGTGGTTGGTTAATAGCCCTGATGTCTTTAGTGTGGTTATGTTACCATGCAACATACCATCGACTACACTGTGTAAATGCATAATAAATAGGGGTGTTAAGAGTGAAAACGTGACACAACTGCTTGTCAGGTTAAAAGCTGTGTTGCGAGACTCACAAAATAGACATTTTTCACACGCTGGTACAATCAATGCTGTCATGGAGAATCAACTCTGCTCAGCAGCTGATGCGACACCGGCATGAGGGAGAACAAAAGAAACACCTTCTTTGTAATGATAGATGGTGACCTTTGACATTCCCCAGCCTACATAAAATGCAGCATTGGTAATTGTTTGATCAAGAGCATATCAGCGTCTGATCCTTCTCGCCTGTCTCACACAGACAACCAAAATATAAATTAAATAAGGCAAAGTAGTCTTTATAAAAGGTCCATCAAACAGACTCAGTTTCAAAGTATCTTCCAAAAATCTGTGTAAATTGAGGAATTGAGACCCACCCCACCACCTCACACTACTTCCCTCTCTTCCATCAAGGCTTTCACTAGCTATATCATGGTTTGATTGCATTTTGTAAATGTTCAATATAAAGAATATACCAGTTGCCCTTCCCATCCTTTTCCCTACGAATAACACGGTACGCTATAAGACGGCGTCTAATATAAAGGAATCATAAATATTAAAAACTACACATTCTAATAAATTAATAACAAAAAAGTAGTCTTACAGCATATGTTCTAAACATACAAAAAAATAAAGTTTAAACACTTTAATTTTATTGCATTCTTTTGTTATTATTCCCTTATCCCTTATATATTTTACTTATTCTATTTAAACCTATTCTGCTAGTACTGTTAAGGTTCCATGAAATGTTTGTCTTCTTATAATGGTTAGTTTGCATAAAATACTAAAAAGGGTGTAAATGTAATAGGCTTCCCAAAAGTACCATGTGCAAGCACAATCATGTACTTTTAGAACTTTCTAGGGACATCTGGGGTCAGGGGTCTATGAGAGGTAAAAGGTACTGAAGCATTATGACACTTCCTATTTGTTATGTCTTACAATGTTACTTATGCTTAATAACGTGTGTCCTCTCAAGGACTCTTTCAGACAATTTGTTCCATATGTAAAATAGTGTTGAACCTGACAGTATAAAAGCTGCACGTGCGGAGACAGACAGCTCACTCAAATGTATGTGGGTCCCACTGAGATCTATCACCAGCAGTCTGCTTCAGCTGTTTATTTGAAACAAGAACTGCCTTTACAACAAAAAAAGCTGAGTCAAAAGAGGTCAAGATAGCCACGAGAAAAAAAAAACAACACATGCACCAACAGGCACTTTTTTATAATTTTTTTAAACGAACAAATGAACATAGTTTCAAAAGCTTGTCACTGAAGTGCTGCATATAAAGTTTATAGCTAATGCTAGTTTTCAGCTCCTGTCCCTGGAGTTCTCTTGGGGGGAATCCATGTGCTATCATGGCTTGCAGTCTGCAAGGAAGAGGTGTGATGCGAATTCACAACAATTGGCATCAAGGGGTAAATACCTCTTTGTCACAAACCTGGGGTCTCATTTATAAAACTGTGCGTAGAAACCTCATTAAAAGTGTACTACACCCAAAAGTCAAAAATGGCTGGACTGGGACGAAAAAAATCAGTCTTGGCATTTTAGGCCGAGGTGACCCACCAAAATCGGACACCCCATTTAGGGGGTCAGAATAGGGGTGTGATGAAACACTAAGACTTAACATTTGCACAAGATTTGTGTCCATGATTACAAGACAAGAATATATTTTTATAGACCTACTATTTGGAAAAAATATTTGTACATAAAATATTTGATAGGGGGATCTTGGGGTCCTCTCCCAGAAGATTTTTAGCACAAAACACAGGTGTCAGGTGACAATTTACAATATAATTTATAATAAGATAATGCAGTAATCAGTAGCTTATTATTTTTTGCTTAAGTTACTTTTTTAGACAACGCAGAGGTTTCTTCTATGTTTAAACTGTATTGCAGGTTTTAATTATTGTGCAAATGAACCTTTCTCATAGCATTTTTATTTGTTAATCGACATTTCTTGGTGCAAGCTGTTTTTCAGAGCAATTTTAACAAATGCTTTCTAAAAGTGTTGGCTACATGTCTCCAGCGTCCCCACTGTAAATGACCCTCTCTCCTTGCCCCCTCCCCACAGGTTGAGCTACTCCATGCTTACTACTTCACCTCTGCTCTCCTCCTGCTCTCTTTCTCACACGGCCCTTTCACTTTGACTCTCCGTTTCGCCAACACATGCCTCTTCCTCTGCCTGGCAGTGGCCACCACAGTTCTTGTACTTGTTCAAGTGCCTGTCCCTGCCCTACGCTGGGTACTGCAGCTGATGTCGAAGCTACTGCAGCCCCGGCAGCAAACATATCGGTTATTTTCATGCATTTGGTGGCAGCCATCTGAAGAATGGGTGCCAGGGTTCATGTGTATGCAGTAGTTATATTGTGTTCATTTTTAAATTGGTTTTGGACATTGGTTCAGGTAAATGTGATGATCCATGTGATTCACGTTGTGATGTTGATGTTTTAAGCGTAAAACATCTATTGTGTTTGATTTTTTCATGGGTCATGGATTAAAACAATGGGCTTAAACTATTACAGAGCTTATCAGACGATAAAGGGCAAAATCTTCAAGATGAGTTAAACTTTCAAAATGAAAAGTCACCATCCATCGTCAAAAAGTGACAGAAGGTATTGCTTTATACTGTCTGCCGTGGTAGTAATCAAGTGAACCCACTCTCCCTACAGTTGTGACCTAATGGTAACAATGGTAACTGGTGCAGCAATAATCATGGCAATATAATCATCTAAAGACTGAGGTGCAACCTTGCTCTTTTTTGGACTATGAGCTGCACTTTATCGGAGGTGCCGGAGTTAACATAGATTTACTTTTTTTTGTCGGATCAGAAGTATTTTCGGCTACTTTCATTTTGATTCTTAAATGATGATGTTAGTCTTGTAATATTACTTCCTTTTCTGGACATGTTGGAGGCACAGATAGGTGGGAAATATTTTGAATGTGAAATAGAAATAATGCTGAAAGACATGAGCTATCAAAGTCAAGATAAAATCAATTGTAAAACAAATATGCATAAACATTTCTCAAGTAGACTGCATTCTATTGGATTGCATTGTAAATTATAAATATATAATAATAATAAATATTATAATATATATTATATATTATAATATTTATTATAATTTGTTAGTTTATAAGATATTACATAACATTACAAACACACACAGGTGAAACACATCAGGGTAATCAGGGAAGACAAAGAAAAAGAAGTATAGCTCAATAAAGAATACAGAGATGAATAATATCAAAGTAAAACAGGAATTCAAACACGCAACAACACATGGAACAGGAACATTTGTAACTGACAAAATCTAATTGAAGCACAGAGGCAGGGAGTGAGAAACACTAACACACACTGGGAGGAGTCTAAACAAGAAAACAGGAAAAAATAACACCTTGACCCCAAACCATGACAGAACCAGCAGACCGAGCAGGTCATGAGGTTGACCTGTCTGACTAAGGCATTCAGCGGATCAGCCAAGGGGATGAGAACAAAGGATTAGCTGCAGCATGACAAAGACAGTTAACTGCTGTGTCTCGACAGCAGGGTGGTGAGTCTGCAGCAGCTCAGGGGTGTCAGTTGTTGCCCGGGCGGCCGACTGGACACAGCGGACAGCAGTTGGATAGTTGGATCTCCAACAGGGAACTAGGGACCAGGTTTCGGTCAGACTACCAACTGTATGTGTGTCCACCCCCTGATTGGACATGTGGAGCAGGAGTTGGTCAAGTCACCGACAGAGAACCAGGAGCAGTCGTGGGTCGGGCCACTGACGGAGAACCAGAAGCACGTGTCAGTGGGACCACCAACTGGACATGTAGAACAGGAGTTGGTCAAACCAGCAATGTAGAGCCAGAAACAGGGGTTGGTCAGGCCACCGGCGGAGAATCAAGCAACATAGTCTCTGAGCAGCTAGCCAGCTCTAGAGCAATCGCTTTTATTGGACCCCCACCCGGCTGTTTAGGCTGAAGCTGAGGGATAATGCAGACTGCTGGAAGTGCTGCAGCTCAGAAGGGACTCTCTTTCACCTGTTCTGAGAATGTCCTATGACTCAGAATTATTGGCTAAAGATTCATGATTTCATTGAAAACATTACCCGGACTAGCTTGGAGTTCTGCCCGAGGCTATATGTTTTAAATGATCCAGAAATGACATTGAACTATGGAGCAGCGGACTTTATTCAAACCAGTATAATGATTGGAAAACAAATAATAATGAGAATTTGGAAGAACCCAGGTGAGCCCTCTTTCCAGGAGTGGAGCACGGAGTTGGCAAAAGTGGCATCATACGAAAAAATCTCTTTCAACATCAATGGCAGGGCGGAAAAATATGTGGCGAAATGGGGAAAAACGAGCATACGTGCTACCAGATGAATGTAAATGTAAATGCTCCGTACTTGTATAGCGCCTTTCTAGTCTTTTCGACTACTCAAAGCGCTTTTACACACTACATCTGCATTCACCATTCACACACACATTCACTCATTGAGCCTAAGCGCTCGAACGGAACTAACATTCACACACATTCATACACTGGCGGAACAGCCGCCAGGGGCAATTCGGGGTTCAGTGTCTTGCCCAAGGACACTTCGACACGCAGCCTGGGGGAGCCGGGGATTGAACCGCCGACCTACCGATTAACGGCCAACCCGCTCTACCTCCTGAGCCACAGCCGCCACTGAGAGCGTGAGCGTGGTGCTTATTGTAAAACTGTACATTTGATCCACGTTTGTTTTTTGTTTGTTTAATTTGTTTATTTTTTATTATTATTACCTCTTCTGGTCTAAACATTTTAGGTTGGTATTTTAATTTGTATTTTCTTCTTCTTTTTTGTCAAAAATTTATCATTACTGTGCAATATATGTTAAGATGTCTAATGGTGATTACAATGTAACAGTGGTGTTCAAAATTCAATAAAATACTAATTATAAAAAAAAAAGCTTTATGGCTTTATCCAGTTTAATATGAAATGTGAAATATGAAATAAATAACTATGAATATGAAATAAATATGAAATAAAGAACTTTATCGCATCTCCTCATTGTACTCCCACACAAAAAAGCTGCTTTAATGGTCAAACACAGCCTGTAGTTTTTCATTATATTCCAGTCAAATCTGGTGTTCATTTATAAATGTTGCTCATGGATAGTGGTGACAAATGTACAGCAATGCCTACAGCCTACGTCAGCTGAATTATTTGCCTAATCTTTGCAGGTCTTTAGACCACAGTGGAAACACACACAACAGTGGGCTGAAGGAACCTTTTAGTTCCTTGAAAAGAGATCTAGGGACTTAAAAGTCCCGGGTGCTTTTGATCGAAAAAGCGCCTTATGAGGAAGAAGAGCTGGAAAACAAAGACACAGCTTCAGTGACCACAGTGCCTCTAAATTCTGTACTTCAATTCATTTGGCAATGTGATTCCTGGATTCACTGACACAAATTATCTGGTCAGTTCTTTCTAGTCTATTCTTTCAATTCACTATGTTCCTCAACCTTGGATCCAAAAGTTCCTCGAAAAATAGACAAAACTCTGCAAGGCAGCACTGGTTTAAATTTGTTTGATCCTCTTCATTGTCTGCTTTCCGTGCTTTAGTCTGTCTGTGTTATCAGTTATTTAGTCTGCTTGGTCTGTGCTGTGATTTGGATTCCAGTTTGATTCTTATCTTGTGTAATGTGTCTGTGTTCAGTCTGTTAATCATCCTGCCTGTGTGTGTGTGTGTGTGTGTGTTCTGTCTGATTAGGGCCCAAGCACGAACCGTGCGTGGACCCTATTGAAACTGAAGGGATTATTTTTAAGGCCCGAGCACGAACCATGCAAGGTCCCTTTTAAAACTGATGAGAGTAACGTAAAGTAATGAGTGTACAGCTTGTGTAAATTTGCTGTCCCCTCAAAATAACACATCACACAGCCATTAATGTCTAAACACTGGCAACAAAAGTGAGTACATGTCCAAATTGGGCCCAATTAGCCGTTTTCCCTCCTCGGTGTCATGTGACTCGTTAGTGTTACAATGTCTCAGGTGTGAATGGGTAACAGGTGTGTAAAGTTTGGTGTTATCGCTCTCGCACTCCCTCATACTGGTCACTGAAAGGCCAACATGGCACCTCATGGCAAAGAACTCTGAGAATCTGAAAAAAATAATGGTCGCTCTACTTAAAGATGGTCAGCCTGTCAGTGCTCAGATCATACGCGGCATACTGCATCAAAGTTCTCAAACCAGCTCCATGATATCGATCTAGAGGAGTGGAAGAGGACTCCAGCGGTAACCTGAGAAGCTCTGGGGAACTCCATGCCAAAGATTAAGGTAGTGCTGGCAAATAATGGCAAAATAATACAAAATAATGACACTTTGGGCCCCAATTTGGACATTCTCACTTAGGGGTCTACTCACTTTTGTTGCCAGTGGTTTAGACATTTATGGGTGTGTTACTTTAAGAGTTACTTTATACTCCAATAAGTAAAAACGGATTAATATTTTAATATTAATATTAAATTATGATTTGGCAAACAAATCAAATTCTGAGATAATTCTGTGATGTTTCATAATTTATTGCCTATAAATAAATACAGGTGTTTTCTCTTCTTCACTTGTGCCAAAGGAAGATCTTCTGTGGTTGAAACATTACAAGAGTCACATCCACATGATATAAGTTTGTCTTTTTGTGTGTGCATAATCTGGTCTCTCTTCATCATGCTACACAAATGAGCACAACTAGTTAAATGCAGACTGCTGAACTGACTGCTGAAGTAAATGTAACTCATTTCTACCAACATTTTTATTCGGCGCCTACCTGTGTTGAAGGATGTACATAACTGCTAGTATTGAATGTCTTTGAATGTTAATTGATACATGTTTAATTTGTATTTGTGGTACTCACCCAGTGGCACCCTTGCAGCGGAGGCATCAGGGTTGATCCAGAATGACAACCAGGACAAAACGACAATCAATAGAGTTGGAGCATAAACTCCCATCAGGTAAAAACCAACCTGCCGACGCAATGTAAAAATCACTTCAACGCAGGTGTAGTATCCTAGAAACAGACAGAGAAGGAATATGTATGGATTACTCAAAAATGTTTTGGCAAACATTTATAGAAGATAAAAATGACAGGGAAACTCCAAAGGTAATCTGAAAGTACAGAAGATAAGAAGAGGTGCTTATTCCAATGCGTTCTCATCTCAGTGCATCATAACTGATGCTTTCAGACAGCGTGACAAAGTGTAATTATTTGACGCTAAAGGTACCCTTCAGCAACCGTTTGCTACGTTGCAGCAACATAAAGAAGGCTAACCCCACAGCTGTGTGCTAGCAGGTTGACATGCATAAAGTCAGTGACTGAGGTTTGGGTACTAACATTTCTGATGGTTATGGTATTTCTGATGGTTGGGGGCTTTGGGGGGCGGTCAACACCTTTAACACGAACGTAGCTAGCACTGATACCGGACTGCTGGATTCCAACTTTACAGATCGGACTGTGACACAGAACTCTCCAGAAAAACAAAAGGTGGAGGTGTCTGTTTTTATTTTAACAATTTTATTTATATTAGCAATTCCCTATTCAGGTGCCATTTCAGAGTAAGCAGGGTAGACGTTCAGAAGAAGGCAGTTAGAGGCTAGGGGGATCTCTTCAACACCAACTAAAATAGTCCTCAGTTATACCTAATAGGGTAATACCCATAGGCCTAGAGGGTCGGACCATTTAAGGTGGAGAGCTGGACCGGAACCTGTTGAACAGGGGTAACGCGGGAGCTAACAAAAAAAAGACCATGACACTCCCATCACCACGCCTGACTGTAGGCAAGACACACTTGTCTTTGTATTCTTCACCTGGTTGCCACTACACACACTTGACACTATCTAAACCAAACAAGTTTATCTTGGTCTCATCAGACCACAGGACATGATTTCAGTAATCCCTGTCCTTAGTCTACTTGTCTTCAGCAAACTGTGCATCATCTTAAAAAGAGGCTTCCTTCTGGGACGACAGCCATGCTGACCAATCTGATGCAGTGTGCGGCATATGGTCTGAGCTGACAGGCTGACCCCCAACCCCTTCAACCTCTGCAGCAATGCTGGCAGCACTCATACATCTATTTCCCAAAGACAACCTCTGGATATGATGCTGAGAACGTGCACTCAACTTCTTTGGTCGACAATGGCCTGTTCTGAGTGGAACCTGTCCTGTTGAACCACTGTATGGTCTTGGCAACCATGTTGCAGCTCAGTTTCAGGGACTTGGCAATCTTCTTAAAGCCTAGGCTAACTTTTCAGACAGCACAATTTAGACATTTTCACTTCAGGGTGTACTCAATTTTGTAGTCAGCGGTTTAGACATGTTATTTTGAGGAGACAGTAAATTTACACTGTTAAAAATGTCATTTCAAATTCCATTCCATTTCACAAAGAAGGAAAAAGAGACCACTGACGTCAAGACAACAAAAGCTCCTCACAATGCATGGAGGGTTTCCCCCCACCTGAGACTGTACACTAAGCGGAGTGAGGAAGGCAAAGGGCTAGCGAGTGTCAAAACCACTGTCCAGGATGAGACAACAAAGATCCAGGAGTACATTAGGAAGATAGCCCCCAAAGATCAAGGGCTGAGTAAAAACACCAGGCAGCAGAAACCCAAGGATGAGGACAAGGAGAAAGAATAACCTTCATGGAGAGACAAGCTGCTCCACAGCATGTACCTCTGACAAATAGAAGTGGCTGATATCAAGAAATCCTACCAGTGCCTAGAAAAGACTGGACTAAAGAAAAGCACAGAAACACTAATCATAATGGCACAAGAACAGGCACAGAAAGAGGAGCTAGAGAGCACTGTGGACTGTGACCTCCAAACTGAGAGAGTGGCTCCAGCAGATTTCAAGTACAACATCTGAAGTCTCTGTCCAAAAGAGTGCAGTTCTAACAACAGCTAAGATACTGCACAGAACCCTCAAACTCCCAGGCCTCTGTAGAGGACCCGAGCTTGAGTATGAGACTTACCACCCAACGATATATATATTAGGGCTGACCCCGAACAGTCAGAGATTCGATGCTTCGATGGGCGGAGCCTGATTCGACTTTCAATCTCACAGTCGAAGCTTTGCAGTGAAACAAGGATATATACAAGCTAGATAAAAGTTAATGCCCTGGCAGTGGCAAATACCTTTCGTTTAATATTTGATTTGATTACATTAATGTTTAAGTTGAGATTTTCAATAAATACTTTATTGCTACTGGTTAAAGGGAATACTGCTGGTAAAAAGCACATTATTTGTTTAAAGTGTTCGCAAACCTCACGTTATTGCACTTTTGTGCTGCATTTTTGCACATAACAATGTGATTAATCACAAGGAAATCATGCAATTAGTTGCGTTTAATAATTTTAATCATGCCCCACCACTATTAGAGAGATATATAATTAAGAATTACTAACCTGTTCCTTGGTAGTACTTTGTGCAGTTTCCATATTTTATGTCCTCTTGTTTGATGTCGAACTGAGGGAGAGCAATCTCTTCCATCTGAACTGGGTCAGACTGCCACATGAACACAAGATCGCTGGTAGTATAGCCAACTAAAACATAAAAATTAAAATGCATAATTTAATATTTTCAGCAGATTTACCACATTGTATAACTTTTTATTAGACAGATTATTCATACATACAGTTTTTAAACTCAACTTGTTTGCCCTTTTCCCAGTTTTTACATTTTTTCCCCCAATCCTCGATACTTTTGACAGACCTTATAGAAGATTCTCTGCCCACCAATCCAATTTTTACTCCTCCACTATTTACCATAAACCATGAGGCGTGCATGGTAATTTCAATCCAGTTCAACTGAGCTCCAAACTGGAAGTCTTCGTGTAGGAGATTTGGAATACCAATGCTATAGTCTGTACTATCTATGTCTTTGAGGAAAGTAATTTCAAGCTTGGATTGCTTTTAAGGATGTGGTTTTAAATAAAAATGGTAAATTCCAACAGTAAAGAAATAAGCCAAGCCAGTCCAGCACAGCTAACTGAGGCCTCGTAGAATATTTCCTGTCAAACAGACCATAGGCCAGGACAATTGGTGCATGCTGTACTTTAGTATGAGAAGCTTCCTAGGCCAAAATGTAATACTTCACTTCCACATACATACATACTTTCATGCGTAAGTATGTATGTGTGTGAGGTTAAGTATGTATATAAGTGCAAAGTGAGTATGTCTATCTGCATGAGGTGAGTATGTATGTATGTGTGAGTAAAACACTCATGCCTTTGGTGTAGAAGACAATTCAAAGTGTGAAGTTCAAATCCCACTCCATGCCAGTGTCATTGCTCTAAAATTTCTGTCATTAAAACCTTTTAATTTTTTGGGGGTATAAAAGTAAAAATAAAAATATTGTCACATGAATGTAACCTAAGGTGTACCCATGCATGGAGACCTAATGATATTAATAGGTCTGTCTGTCAGCCACTCTGCTGACGGGCAGCTCCTTCTATGGAAGAAGATGCTGGATGCAGGTGTAGTCCAAAAAGCAGGTTTACTGACAAGTCTGGTTATGAAATAAGTTATGAACACATATAGAGCGAGATATGTGTTATTTTAACAGCTGTCTGTGCAGATTACGCTTCACTAAAAGCCACAAAAGTCACTTTGGAGAAAAGCAACATACATTTACATTTAGGAGTTAAGTTTTTTCCAACAAAGGTTAAAGTCAAGGGCAACTGGACTTGGTTGAAGATATTGGAAGACGTTTCGTCCCTCATCCACGGAACTTCTTCAGTTCTGACTGACTGGTAGGCAAACTCAGCTATTTAACCTCAGTGGGATCTTTTGCCAGGATCGTCGATACTGCTGGTTCGTTAGTGTTCATGGTTGCTGAAACGACAGTCGTTAAAGTCGTTAGGACTACCCGAGGCCAAGACTGAACGACCATCGTTGGTATCTTCACCTGAGGCCAATAGGTTACGTTTGTTGAGTTTCCTGGGAAGTGATGAAAAGACAGCATTGTAAGTGGTGGCGTAGACCCCCTCCTCTGTTCAATAATGGCTTCTTGACCCGTGTGTAGATGGCTTCCTTGACCCCTCTTTCAACCACATCTCCATCTAGGCCAAGTGAGTGCAAATGCTGCCGCTCAAGGGCAAAACATGAAGCTTCAAGCGTCCAAGGTTCCGAGTCTCATATCTTGCCCTTCACTTGGGACAGCATATCCAGTCTGACTGTAAGCTGCCATGGGATCCCCTCCAGCATCTAGTGAACCCATGCCATCCATGGTCTCTTTGGACAATTTGCCGCCACCAGGAGCACCTGTGCCACCACAGCTGTGCTGTCTGTTCTGGTCATGACTTGTCTTCCCAGCATAATTGGGAGAGACAGAGCAAGTCAACCCGTCCCTGGGCAGGGAGTCCCCTGAACCAAAGCTGCAGTGGTCCTGTGTGCAATAGGCTTAAGGGGTCAACCTGGGATGCTGCAGCACAGAGGCCCAGCATCCGCTGACACTGCATCACAGACACCGACCTGCAGGCAATGCAGCCTGTGATGCACTCCGTGATTACCCTCTTTCCCTTCAAGGTCAAGCATGCTCGCATGGTGACAGAATACAGAATTAGCCCCAGATAGGTACAGACAGTAAAGGTAATGTTATAGACTGAATGAAAAATGGTACAGATATTTATAGTTGTGTTAATGATAATAATAACAGTAATAATAGCAATAGGACTAGTAACAGTAGTTGTAATTGTAGCAGAGGGTGTCGAGTAGGAACATGGGGGCAGCAGGAGACTCTCAACCACAGATCCAGACTCCACAGCTCAGGGCCAGGAACACCTGCAGGAAGTGATAGGAGGAGAGGGACGAGAAAGCACACGACCACGGGAAAGGGAAGAAGTCTAGGTATATATCCGTGGCTCACAGGGTGCAAAAAACATGGAGATAGACAGCCTGTGGTCAGAAAAAATGGGGCTTTCCATTTTTCAAAGAAACCATGCCCAGAAATCGCTTCAGGGAGATAATGAGATTCCTGCGGTTCTATGAAAAGGAGACCCGACGTGTGCGCCTGCAGGATGACGAATTTGCCCTGGTGTCGGCCACATGGAACAAGTTCGTTCAGATCAGCATTGCCTACAAGCCCAGTGCCGACATCACAATTGATGAGCAGCTGTTCCCCACCAAGGCCCGGTGCAAATTTATTCAGTATATGGGGAATAAGCCCGATAAATTCGGCATCAAATTTTGGCTGGCTGCTGATGTTTAAACCAAATACATGCTGAACGAGGCTCCATATCTGGGAAAAGAGGAGACGCGGAGCAGGGGTCAGCTGGTGGGAGAGAGTGTGGTGCTGAGGCTGGCGGAGCCATTCCTTGGGAAGGGAAGAAATATCACCACCGATAACTTCTTCACGTCTCTCAAACTGGCCACCGCCTTACAGGCAAAGAAGACCAGCCTGGTTGGCACTGTGGGGAAAACGAAACGTGAGTTGCCCCCTTCCGCGAAAGAACAAGCGGAGCTGTTTAGCACAAAGGTGCTGAAATTTGCTGAAGCAACGCTTATCATCTACCAGGGAAAGCCGAGGAAGAATGTGTGTATTTTGAGTTCCGTGCACACAAGCGTGAGCATCACCGATGGGCCGAAGGCAAAGCCCGAGTCGGTGACGTACTATAACAATACCAAGTACGGCGTGGACGTCCTCGACCAAAGGGCAAGGGCATACTCGGTGAAAGGCGGCACACGTAGATGGCCAGTCGCTGTGTTTTATAACATCCTCGACCTGGCTGGGATCAATGCCCACATCCTCTTCAAGGAGTGCACCAGCAACAGTTCATGGAGGAGAAAAGAGCAGTATGGCAGTTGGCACAAGGTTCCAGTCAGCAGCTGAAGCAACCACCGCAGCAGACACCAAAGCGGAGGCAGTGTCAGGTTCGAAGAGCCTGATAATAAGGAATTGCAGTAATCCAGTCTAGAAGTAACAAATGCATGGACTAGTTTTTCTGCATCATTTTTAGACAGGATGTTCCTGATTTTTGCAATATTACGTAGGTGAAAAAAGGCGGTCCTTGAAATTTGCTTAATGTGAGAGTAAACGACATGTCTGATGCACTGAGCTCCTCTCTCCTCTTCTCTCTTTCTCTCTGAGTGCAACCTCATCCCATTAATGCATGTTACTAACTCGATTTTTTTCTCCCTCTCCCGTGGTCGTGTGCTTCCCCCTCCTGTCCTTCCTGCGGGTGTTGCTGGCTCTGGAGCTGTGGAGTCTGGATCTGTGTAATTTGAGTTGTTGAGTTAGGGGAAAATATATAAACATTGTGAAACGCTGTCTACTATAAAATCGTTAATTAATAATTATAATAACTATTGACCCCACTGTAAATTTGGCAAATGTAATGCATGACATTATTCCTTTCTTTGTATATGGTGTCAGTTTATCCCAGTGTGTTGCAGCACTGGCGTGTAAAATGCTCCGTCACTAAACAGCAGATCAGCTGCTCAGATCAAGGCTTGATTTCAGTGGAACTTTCTTTTGCTGCAGCAGAAACGTTCATTAAAAGATGTATTTTTGAAAGCAGTATTTATTTCATTGTTATGACTGTTGATTAGCACATGCCTAACAATCTCAAGTTAATTTAAAAGCTGATAGCTAAATAAGATGCATTGTGTAATTTTGCAATTCATAATCTGAATAGTCGATTATTCATTTCAATAATCGATAGATTAATCGACAATCAAAATAGTCATTAGTTGCAGCCCTACCTCAGTCCCAGAACTGCAGGAGGAGCGCTGCTCCACAAAACGAGGGTGCTGGAGACTTCAATGCCTCTCCAAAGGCCCCCAAGCCACAGGCCTTGAAGGACCAGGCTGGCAGATGGACTGTGTATGCAGCCCGACTTTCTGGACCTTATCCTATGGTCTGTTGTAGGTCCAAACACCTCACAGAGAGCTCTTGCAGCCTCCCAAACTGCAGCTTGGTTTGCATCTGCCAAACCAGACTGGCTCAGCCAAATATTGCGCTGGGCCACATGTAGCTGCGCTAAGGAAGAAGAACCATGGCCTGAGAGCTAGCACCCTGGATCACCGTGTCTACAACCTTATCAACAACAACAATCTCTGGCAGGAGGTCAACTGGGTTCTTGGACTCCAGGTCCTGTATCAGCCCCTCAAAGTACACTAGCAGAAGATCATTAGTTTTTGCCTCTTTTGTCTCGAGGCCATTGCTGCTGATAGATTGATAGGCTTTCACCACCAACCCATCAGTGGTGTTAACTTCATATTCGGGTTAAATATGAAGAAACGAGAATACTAGAAACGCTATTGCTTCTGCATGAGGCTCCAGCCAATAGCGCAAAAGTCTGGCCCACCTTTGTTGCACCATCCAGGCCATGCTCTCTAGCACTGGGCCCCAGTCCAGTGCAGATACTTTTGATAGGGAAGAAGGGGGAGGAAGACCAGGAGCTGTCCCGCCTGTGAGAGCAGAGCCTCAACAGAAAAACCATCAGACTCAGCAATCTTGGAATCATTACCAAACTCATCTCCCTCATCATAAGCTTCCACCTGCCCAGAGCAGCCACAGCCAGAGCTGCCGGTCTTATTCAAACTATCTGAGGCAGAGAGAGAAACAGCATCTGGACATGGAGGCACACATGTGTGTGCAGGTGTGGCAGATCCAAAAGGCGGTGCTGATTTGCAGCCATGTATTTGATTGTCTTATGCATTTCCTCCAACTGCCTCTGGATAAGGTCCACCCTGGGGTCACAGAACTGGTCCTGCTAAGCCCACTTTGTTTTTTCTGGACTTCTTCATGCCTATCAGGTGCCTAGGATCTGGGGAAGCAGGGGCTTGGCCAGGTGGCATATTGTCCTCCAGGGCACTGTTCTGCTTATCACTCCAGTGAGACAGCATATGACAGAGAACACAATGCTTTTCTCACAGAAAAATCTGTTTAGACCAACAACAGAAACACACATGCAGCAAATTAATACACTGCTCAAACAATAAAGGGAATACTTACTAAATGTAACTCCCAGTCAATCACACTCCTGTGAAATCAAACTGTACACTTAGGAAGCAACACTGATTGACAATCAATTTCACATGCTGTTGTGCAAATAGAAAACCGGTGGAAATTAT
The DNA here is from genome assembly GCA_024633595.2 of Lepomis macrochirus. Lineage (NCBI taxonomy): Eukaryota > Metazoa > Chordata > Actinopteri > Centrarchiformes > Centrarchidae > Lepomis > Lepomis macrochirus. The sequence continues at coordinate 10,505,876 of JALXJV020000011.1, read as the reverse complement.
AGGCAATTAGCAAGACACCACCAATAAAGGAGTGGTTCTGCAGGTGGTGACCACAGGCCACTTCTCAGTTTCTATGCTTCCTGGCTGATAGTCACATGGTTAGGGGTTCACTGAAATGAAATAAAACTGTTAATATCGTTAGGTCTCCATACAAAGGTACAGCTTAGGTTACATTCATAGGAAAATATAAATACACTGAACAACACTGCTAATTAGTAACAGTCACACAGGAATAAGAATCATAGTTAAATAGCTATGTTAATGGAAAAGAACGTTCATCTTCCATGTACATTTACTCATTTAGCAATCACTTATACACCCCCAAATAAAAGAAAGTTTTCTTGACAGGGATTTAGTAATCCCCAGCCCTGCTGCACGAAGAGCCAACCCCCTACCCTTTCAACATGTACACATACAGCAACTCACTCATATATACATACTCACCTCACCCATACATACATACATGCTCATCTTGCACATACATTAATATTCACCTCGCACATACATAGATATTTATGCATGACAGTATGTATGTATGTGCAAGTGGGTATCCATGTATGTCCATGACAGTATGTACTGTACATTTTATTTGTTGTTTTTGCTGTTACTGTATAGATATCCACTGTGTTTTTAATACTGTCTAATCACACCTTATAAATAGAAAACTACACTATGTCATATTCCACTGCCAATAATGAACTGGATCCACAATTTCCTGAGTACAGATCACAGGCATTAAAGCTGCACTAATCAATATTGTTTTGTTTTTGGCCAAAACTTAAAGGGACCCTGTAGAGTTTTTGAGCACTAGAGCTATGGATAAATGTTATCAGTGTGTTCCCGTTTTGCTTGTATCATGTGCAAACATGCTGCCAACACAATTCACATCCTGCTTTTGTTTAACACTATTGTGCTGACAGCAAATGAACAACAAAAACAGTGTAGGCAAAGACTGAAACCAATAATGCAGGATTTATGTGCATTCTACTTGTTTGTTAGGCCTCAATCATATACACAATGCAGTTTTGGTGAGAAACACCTTTAACAGCTTTGCTTCAGTTTTATGTTTATTTGCATGTTCAGCCATGTTCAGTTATTACAATTTATATTTCATTCTTTTTTTATCTTAGTTTTAAGTCCTGTGTCTTAGTTTATCTCTTATCTCTAGTTAGTTTCCATTTAGATTTTACATGTATTCAGTGTTCTGTTTTATTGATTCTGGTTGTTGTCTGGTTTGTTCTGGTCCGCTTGTAGGTCTGTCCGTGTCCTCATCTGTTTCTGTATTTTGAGAATAGTATGTTCGGTGTCTGTGTCAAGTTACATTTTCGTCAGAGTGCCTTGTCTATTCAGTGTCATGCTCTATTTCCTGTTTTGTTTTGTAGTTGTCTGCATTTGCTTTCTGTGTCAAACTCTGTTTCACTGTCATAAGTATTTAACTGTGTGTGTGTGGGTGTGTGTGTGTGTCTGTGCGTTTGTGTGTGTGTGTGTGTGTGGACTCACAGCTCTCCAACTGCATTTTACACAGCTGTGTGTCCATTGGGAAGAGCGTAAGATCCAAGGGACAAGACAGTGTCACCGACAGCCTGTGCACAGAAACACAGAAACAACTTTCATCAGGAAAAGGAAATAACAGCCCTAGTAACTTAATCAGCTATGAATCTAATAGAGTGGCTATAACCATGTTTCCACCGCAGGAACTATACCCCAGAACTAGGAACCTCTGGAAGAACTCACTGTTTCCACCACAGCGACCAGGGACTCAAAAAATCCCTGCTCAGGAGGTAGTACTTTCCCAAAGTACCGGTACTTGAAGTGCATTCCTGAATGGTTGCGTAGAGGGTACTCGCCTTAAGTCGAGAATTTCGGGTGTTTTGCAACTACTGCTTGTCTCTTTGCCACTGACACTCAGGCTGACACAGATGTAAGTGCTATGAGCTGATCTGCAGAACTTTTCAGGTGGAAATTTTTTAAAGACCTTCCAAACTGTTGTGATTGTATCTTTGTAGTTCTTTTAAGAACCTGATGGTTTTGTCCAGTTTGTTATTATATTTTTTATGAACTTGAATGGTGTGTCTCTTCATTATAGCCCCTCACAAAAAATAAACTATTTTTAGTGGTCGAGCGTATTGTCTTTCATTAAATTTGCTAATCGATAGTGGCTTTACTAAATAATTGTCTGTCCATTGCTTTGTATGGCATTCGTCAGAGTAATAATATACGTCAGCTGGTTAATTTGCCTAAATTTCACAGGTGTTTAATCAGCGGTGGAAATGCGCACAACAATGGGCTCAAGAAACCTTTTAGTTCCTTGAAAAGTAGATCCTGGGACTAAAAGTCTTGGATACATTTGGTGAAATGCAGCTTATGACATGCGGAATCCTTCAGGCATCAATTCTTGGATCTCTTTATGCTGCCATTGGGCCAAATTCTACAGAAAAACAAAAAAGTTTTACCACAATCATGCAGATATATATGGCTCTCTCAACAGATGACTACAGCCTATGTTTAGAGGACATAAATAATTGGATGAGCCAAGAATTAAATCATGACAAAAAAGTGATTTTATTGTGTTTGGCAACAATAAAAAATAAAATTACTATTAGTAAATACCTTAATATTCAGGCCATAAAAACAAGTTCCAAATCTCAGCGTTCTAATAGACTCAGATCTCAACTTCAGAAGCTATATCAAAGCAATCCAGCCAGAATAAAGGGGTCGGTGTCCTAACACCAAGAGAAGCTATTCCATGCTTTTATCTCCAATAGGATGGACAACTTGATTATTTTAGCAATGGTCTCTTAACTGGTCTTCCCAAAAAGACTCTTAAACAGCTGCAGCTCAATCAAAATGCAAAGTGCTATTTTTGATGGAAGCTGTGTCAAGCAGCACGGAGCAGATGGACCGGGCAGGAAGCTAAAAATAGAACAACATAGAGAATCCGGTCGATTTTAAAAAAATAAACACCTTGTGCAGACTCCTAATCTTATTTCACATCTCTATATAAACATTGTCACGCCCAGCTCCCGCAGTTAGGTGACGTTTTCTGTTTCCTTGTCTGTTGCCACTTCCTGTTTTGTTTCAGTGGCTCATCTTGTGTCTCTGTCTAGGTCTTCGTCTGCCTTCCCTCCGTGTGTGATTACCATTCCCAGCCCTTATATGCTCCACCTGTACTTTGTTGACTCCCCTGCCCTAGTATATAAATACCCTTGTCCCCTCTGTACCTGTGCCAGTCTGTCGTGATTCCCTGTGTTCCCTGCATTCTAGCGGTTTTCCTCTTTTCCACTCAGCTTTTTGACTTCGACTTCTGCCCTCTAAAAACCGTATGTATGAATTGTATCAAATAATAGTATCTGTGATTATAGCAAAATAGTATTTATTCATTTTTCATCATAAAGGTGGTGAGGGATCATACTTGAACATGAGTTATCCACAAACAACGGTTGTGGAAGACGGGGAGATCTGCTACTCAACTATCATTATCTGGTTCGGATCAACTGTCATGTACAGTAGCAGTATCTCAGCCGTATAGCAACTACACATCTATATCTGGATCTCCGGCCCTATTAGTATTTGGACTCACAACCTCCAGGGAGAGGGAAAAGCTCTCCAGGTCCTGTAGCCCCAGGGACGAGAGGTCGAGTCCTGCCAGGGGACAACAGTCTGCACAGGAGAAAAGTGCAGACCACAGACATTGGGGAGCCTTGTGCCAATGTTACATAGACAGGATAATGACATTCCTAACAACCTTGGGAAAGGCACAGCCCACCACCAAACTACTCTCCCCACACAACATACAGCTGGTTAGAAACCCATTCACCCACCGCTCAACGCACCACAACCTCCCCCAAGTCACGACATCTCTGGGCACTCCAGTCACACCTCCAGGCCAGTAGTCTTTCCAACGCGTTCTCATCTCAACACAACCCACAATGGGAAGACTTCAGTGCTGGTTCTTACTCCACTGACTTGTAGTAAAGTAGCATACAGGTAGTAGTATTTATTGTGAATGTGTAAATTTGTTTGGAAATTGGGTCTTTTTTATCTGTGCTGTTTTACAAAAGTTTTAGTTAAAGTTTCTTATATGTATATTTTCTAAAGAGCTTTTTAAAAAGGTGAATTTTACAGTTGTTCTGCATAGTGACATAGTATTTACATTTTCTATTGGGGTAGTGTATTTTATTCATATTAATAAGTTTATCAGGCTTGTTAAACTTACTTCCGTCTAACAGCCAGTCTCTGCTTGGGTTCTAAGGCAGCTCTGTAATTCGTTGATTGTGTGGTCAGTTCAGGGCCAATGATTAACAGAAATTCATCTTCTGTGCTGCTGTCATCTGAAAATACTGATGATGACGATGGGTGTCCAGCCTCAGCTCAGCCACAAAATGATCAAAATCCACAAAATCATCAAAATCCCTATGTTGACTCCTTTTCCTTCCATTCCCCACTGTAGTCTCTCAAGTAGGAGAACAAATGCATGTGTTCTCCTTCTGCTAATGGACACCACATGTGAGATATACAAAATTATGATAAATGTAATTTTAAATCAAACACAGCCATAACCTCTTAATCAATGCTGTCTGTATATTTAACTGTACTTTTTGAACTGTAGGCCAGGAAACAGTAGCAGGCTAGTATGAAATAGTATTATTGTGAAATAGCAGGAAGTAACTAAAATAAACACAATTAAAATAGACACAAATAAACCATTAAATTACGTAGTCTACTTACCCATAGCATAGGCACAAAAAAGAAAAATGAACAACAAGTCAACAACGTCAAACAAGCTCCGCTCCTGAAACGCTTCCAGTGTGAGTCAACACTACACCGTACTCATCATTCCTATTTTAACTTATCTTCACTGGCTCCCAATAAAACAACCAAATTTAATATACCTCTATTGATTTTAAATCTATGAACGGCTTTGCTCCATCTTATGTTGTTGACATGCTCATTTAAAGGGTCTATGTAGTTTTCAGCAGTCACTAATGGTGTGGCAGCTGGTGAAGTAATGTGGCAAGCCATACAAATATAATATTCTACACTGGATAACTAAAGCCAAAAGAGCAATGTATTTTACATGCTTTGCTTTTACGTTAACTTACCTGTTCATTAGAATGAAAGCCAATTCAGTGTCAGTTTTATCAATTTCAAAATAAAGCCGAGCCATATTCTAAATAATCTTCAGTTATGGTCCTACTCTGGAATTCTCTACCACAGGAAGGGCCCACTTGAAACAATGTCTTCTTTTAAAAGCATAAAAACTTCTTTTTTAGCAAGCTTTTAGTGCATATTGCATTGCAATTGCAAATCACGATTAGATTATTTTCTAAAAATTGTTCAGCCATAGTTGATAGCGTGTTCTGGTGAGCTAACTGAATACCTGATAAATGTGTTAGATTCGTTATTACAGAAGTTAGTTCTTTTAGAGACATTTAGTAACTAACACTACCAGTATGTTAGCTTAGCAGCTAGCGATGGCTTCTCTCTCCTCTCCTGCTGTCTCTTGCTCGGTATGTCAAATGTTCAGTTACTCCTCTGCCTTCTTTGTATGTAAAATAGTTACATGTAATGGTACATGTAACAAGTGTAGTTTATTTATTTATTTATTTTCTGCATGGAGGAAATTTATCTTAAATGAAGACATTCTTTTAAGTCCCACGTCACATAATGGACCACACCAGGCACAGACAGCATTATCTTACAGACCTTCCAGCCCCTTGTACTGAATCCCTTCAAAGACATCTTAGTGTATTGCATAAGCGTGTACATATCTGCCGATGGGCCAGGCATTCATGCATATACATACAGGCAAAGAGAACCAGCTGAGGATAAACATAAATACAGTAAGATTATTATTCATGTCGGTGGTAACGACTTCCAATTACGCCAATTGGAGGTCATCTAAACTACATTCAGACTGCAGGCCTTACTGGTAGATTCCAATTTTTCTGTTTGACAGTAATGTGACCGAAATCAGACGCCAGTGTGTACTGTCCACAGCCTGAAAGTGACCTGCATGTGCAGAAGAATAAAACAATGTCACACGCACCACACTGTCGTACAGAAGTAAACTAGGAGCCACAGATTTAATTCCGGTTAGGCTTAGTAGACTCTTAATGGCTAACCAAGGCTTACTGGAATTAAACTTCAATAATTTTGTCGTCTAAACAGTTTGCCCTCAATCAGCACTTCTTTACTATATGATATACGATATATGATATAAACTATATGATCAATCTGTCTTTATTAACAGGCTATATACCACAGTCCTTTAAATAGCTGTAATTAACCTCATCTTAAATGTAAATGTAAATGCTCATGTACTTGTATAAGCCTTTCTAGTCTTTTCGACCACTCAAAGCGTTTTACACTACTTCTGCATTCACCATTCACACACACATTCACTCACTGAGCCTAAGTGCTCAAACAAAAACTAACATTCACACACATTCATACACTGGTGGAACAGCCACCAGGGGCAATTCGGGGTTCAGTGTCTTGCCCAAGGACACTTCAACACGCAGCCTGGGGGACCCGGGGATTGAACCACCGACCTTCCGATTAACAGCCAACCCGCTCTACCTCCTGAGCCACAATCTTAAAAAGCCCACTCTTGATCTAGGGGTTTTAGCTAACTGTAGACCTATATCTAACCTTCCATTTCTCTCTAAGACCAGTTTGTTGTGAATTAGTGCTACATAAATAAAATTTAACTTAACTGAATTGTATTGTTCTGTTTACATTCCGCCAGATACAAATTATTATAACTTACCGTAACCCTGCAGAATTATTTCTTGGGTGTATACATGTATATATGTATATAAATAAGTATGTACAGTAGTGTTTCAATTAATTATTTTGCATGTTACCCTATTATAATATACAATGCATTATCTCTTAAGTTCTATGTGTGTAACGTAAAGGCTACAAACTTTAATTTCCTCGTACAGCCTTGTGTTGTATACTGATAAATAACTTTCCTGCCTACCTTGAATGTCATGCATTTTTCAAGAATTTGCTCATAAATCACACTAGATGGCGATAGATGGAAGTAATTTCCATCAAAATAATTATGTGTTGCTCAGCTATTCAGAGTAAAAAGGAGAAGGCCATGGGTCATGGAGATTGATTAAAAAAATTAAATTGGGTACCTCATACTGATCAAGACATCTCCATTCCTGAAGATGAATAGCAGAATGTTGTCCTGTGTGACATCATGGAAGTTTGCATTTTTCTCATTGGCAAAGAAAAGGTCTGGTTTCCACAAACACTGGAACATGTTGGGATCAACAGTTAGTGCCTCACTCTTAAAGTCAGTAGGAAGTCGTAGGCGAGGATCATTCCATCTCTGACGGAGAAATATATTCACTCTGTAGTCCTGTACAGAAAGACATTTCATTAATAATTGTCACCATGTCACTTCTGGTAATTCTTCTGCTCCTACTACTACTACTTGTACATCTACAACTGTGCTAGTGCTATTACTGCTCTGCTAATAATACTACTATTCCCATGTTATGTTTTATCCAGTGTCAAAGCGTTGGGTCATTGAAATTATGAAAACACTTTATTTCATATACCCTAGTGATATCTTGTAGACAGAAAATCTGAATTCGAAACTGAAAAAACTACGAAAAAAAATGCGTGTTTGTGGTGTGTAAATGTGTTACCATAGTGGTCTCCTGGATGGACCCAAAGCTATTAATGAAGATGTTCACCCTGGACTCAACTGGGATACCTGAAAAACGAACACACACACACACACACACACACACACACACACACACACACACACACACACACAGCAAATGTAAAGCAATGTGACAGACTATTTCATAAAATATTATATACATTTATATATTTTCCAGTCAGACGCTGATGTATAGATTGGGAAACACACCTTTTCCACTAGGAAAGTCCACATGAATGTAATGAAAGTGGTAGCACTTGAAAGTGTCCCGTTGGAGTTAGTTACATCACCCCTACAGGGTTGCCACAGCAAGCACAAATCCTCAAGCCTACTAAAATTCAACATGCTGTTCTCTTTTCTGCCATCAGTCGTTGCAAAGATGCTCCCTTGTCACTCCACAACTTCGTGCACAATTTTTAGGCAAATTGTTAGTCTCAGGATTAATTTTATCCTTGAACAAACACATTGCTGTCAGTAAATACAAAATGCAATTGAATTTCAAACTTAACAAAGGAAAAGTGAATTTTGTTTTGCTCAGGGAAATATATACAGTAAGTGTGCACAATTATTAGGCAACTAAATTACCAAAATAATTTCTATCTAACTACTTGTTTATTCTTAGTAAGTGTAACAACACAAAATGACAATTAAATAATATTTGGTATTTAACAACCAATATAGCGACCCTTCTTTTCAATACATTACATTTAGTCATTTAGCTGACTACGACTTACAAAGGCAACTTACAAATAGGGCTGAATGATTAATTGCATTTGGGATATTATCACAATGTGATAAAACAAGATTTCCTAGTCGCACAGGCTACAATTATACTCTGGTCATATGACATGCGAGAGTAAACCAGTCTGCAGAGGAAGCATCAACTTGGCATGTTACGCTCTACTTTGACTTGTTGTTGTAAATGGCATTAAGCTTGACAGAAGCTGACACTACAGAAACTTAAGTGTCACATGGGGGAATGAAAGTAGCACCCACCACCCACCACTCTAACTTAGTGGTGGTCGGTGAAATCTTTGGGCGATCTGAAACAGAAAGACACGTGTAGGAAGGTAAGCGTATTGTGGCAGTTGACGCCAGCGTCATACACACCAGTCAGCTCAGGAAATATCTGTGAAAGCGTTTCAAACCAAACTCACAAGTCTCAAAGAGGCCCAGTCTGTCCTGAGTTACAGCCAGTGCGCTGCTTACCAGCATCGGAGGCTGCGCGGTGGGGGACTGTTGTTGAAGAATTACTAATCTTGTCTTATCTTTGTCATATTATTATAATTTGATCATTCTAACCCCTAAAATGTCCAACTATCTCATTCTTAATAATCACAGCCCACAACAGTACTCCTCCACCTTGCTGGCGCCAGTGGTGCCCTTCACTCTGATTGGTGTGTCCATCAGTGATCCAGCCATGGGCCATCCATCTGGTCCATACAGAGTTATTCTCATTTCAACTATCCATAAAACCTTTGCAATTTTTTGCTGTCTTCAGGTATTCAGGTTCAACTTGTGACTCTTGTTAAGTGGTGGTTTTGTTTCAGCCTTTCTGACCTTGGCCATGTCTCTGAGTACTTTGTACATGTTGTACTTCTGGACACTCCATGTATGTTGCAGTTCTAAAATATGGTGGCACTGGAGAATAATGGTAGCTGGTAGCTTCAGATTTAATTCTAAGCCTTTTGCAGTCTTCTCCATGCCAGTTGACTATTCGCAACAAAGCGTTTGACTGTCAAGTTGTGACGCCTCAAAAGTTTAGCTATTTCAAGAGTGTTTCATCCATCTGAAAGACTCTAACGAGCTAATTATATTCCAAAAAAAACGTCTTGTTACATTGTCAAAGGTCCAGACGATCAAATCCAGTAAAAACATGTAGTCCAAAACACGTGATTCCATCAACAAATCCCCAGGGACTGCTGCCACATCGTTTCATATTTGCCAGCAGACGTGGCTAGTATGTCATTATAACCGTAATAACTCTGACCTTTCAAGTTACACCAAATTTGACCAAATAGGAGCTCACATGTCCCTTTTACAGCCTACAATAGCCAACGAGAGCCCGCACTATAAGGAAGGGCCAGCCCCCATTATTTCGTGGGTAGGCCGAGCCAATTGCAAGCAATTGTGCAGATGACTGGCACTTTGTGTAGCCAATAAAATTCTGAAAATAACAATATCCAGCTTTAAGTAGGAAGTTCATGATCTACCAGCAAAAAAACACATCTCTATCAAACTACCGGCTGATACAGAGTGATGCAGCAGTAAACACCTGCCCCCTACTGTTTTAGGAAAAATACGCTAAGACATACACTTGTGACAAAACCTGTGTAAAATAGACATTTTCCACGGTATTGGTATGAAATTTATTACTTGGGCTAGGTAAGGCTTTATGCTGTGGCCCTACAGTGTTTGCCAGCTAATAATTCCCAGCTATAGTTGTCTGCATGCATTTGTTAGCAAGCATTTTCAAGCAGAAATAAAAAATATATTAGTTTTAGCATATTTAAACTTATATTAATCAATTCCATTAGCACTTCATTCTGACTTTTGGGTTAGACACTCCAGACATGTTATCTTTCAGATAAGCCCAAAACCAAACAGTTCAAGTATGACATTCAATTTACTTTGAAAATACCTAGAATAGGCGTTTTGCATGAATTTCACAGGAATGTTAAGAGGTTAACCCCTTGGCGCCTGAATTTTTTACAATAAAAAAATGAAAAATAATAATTTTTTTGATTTCTTTCTTTCAAGCTGATGTTAAATTAAATGAAGACTGTTGATTTGTATATAGAACATAGAAAATATATAAATTCAGGAATGATCTAGGTATGATGCAAATTAGCGACAACAGGCATAAATGAGAAACCAGTGCCTGCAAAAAGGTTCCTAGGTACGTATCCAATATGCACAAACAGACATTGGGGGAATCAATGTGCTATCTTGTCTTTCAGTCTGCAAGGAAGAGGTATGATGCGAATTTGCGACAATCGACGTCAAGGGGTTAAATCCAAAATGGCAGACTTCCTGTTGGGTTTAGGCAAGGGCTCCAAGAGGCTTTTTTGTACATCTGGACATGATACACGTCCCACAGAAATTTTGTACACGTAGGTGAAACTTATTCCGGGGGCTACTCTGTAGGGGGCACTAGCAAGCCATTTTGCCACACCCATACGCGAAACCCATAAATTACGAAATTTTTCACCACTCCTGCATTTTGTGCAAAGCTTGGTGAGTTTTCGAGTATGTTTAGATCCCCAAAATTTAGGTTACTTTGCAGAAAAAAGAAAGAAAGAAAGAAAATCAAAGCTGCAAGTAGCGTTGGCCCGGGCCCTGGCAGGTGTAGCGCATTTTGTCAGAAACAGCTTACTGCCTTTTACCAGTGGGTGGCACTATGACGTTGAGTGAATGTTTTTATGTAGATGTGTTCAGGACGAGACTGTTATTGACTATGTAAACATTTGTACAGATCTGAGCAATGTACACTTAAGTATAAAAACTTCCTGTTTTATGGTGAACAATTGAAGCCACGACACGCCCATCGATGAAAACTCATAGCACACAGATAGCACAACTTTTCATAATCAATGCCTTTAGAATGCACAGTAGAAAATTTTTGTCAATCCGATTAATTCCCTATGAGGAGTTTGTTAAAGTACAGACCTTTTAAAAGGCCATAAATGGGGTGTAATTGCACATTAAAATCAAAATGACTGACTTCATGTCTGATTTCAGGTATGGCTCCAAGAGGTTTTTTTGTGCATCTCGGGATGATACATGTACCACAAAAAGATCAGCTTGGTGATTCAGTGCGCAGGGGCTGCATCTTCAAAGACACACTTCTTGATTCCAGTAGGTGGCGCTATGAGGTTGAGTGAATTTTGACCTGTAGATGTAGTGTTCAGGGCGTTACCCTTATAGAATGTGTGAAATTTCGTAGAGATGTGAGTATGTACAGCAAAGAACTTTCTTGGCCAGGCATCGAAATTTGATGCCACACCAAGAACATGCTGTTATCCGAAAACTTACAAGATTCACAGCATAGCATCATCAATGTTTTAAGGCTCTTCTGTGACTGTGTTGAAGCAGGTGAGGCAAATATGTTGGGAGTACTACATAACAGCGTAAAACTTGACACTTCCTGTTGTCAGCAGGTGGCACTATGACATTGTGTGTTTGTTGTCATATGGATCTGTTCAGGGCAGGACTCTCATCGTACATGTACAGTTTGGTGCAGATCTGAGCATGCACACTGAAATTATAACAACTTCCTGTTTCACAGTGAATCATCAATTTTGAACGACACACCCATTGACGAAAACTCACAGATAGCACAACTTTTCACTGTCCATGCCTATAGAAGGCACAGCAGAAATTTGAATTCAATCGGACTAAATCCCTAGGAGGAGTTTGTTAAAGTACGGAGTGTGTAAAACATCCAAAAATGACTGTAAAATTCAAAATGGCTGACTTCCTGTTGGGTTTAGGGAATCACTCCAAGAGGCTTTTTGGTATGTCTGGCCATAATACATATGCCACAGAAATTTCATACATGTTGGTGAAACGTGCCGCAGGGGCTACTTTGTTAAAGGTCATTTCCTGTTGCCAGCAGGTGGCGCTATGACTATGGGTGAATGTTCACCTGTAGATATATTCAGGGTGGGACTCTTGAAATGAAATGTGAAAATTTCATAAGAGTAATAATAATTTCATAGATGTGAGCATGTAGTTTGTAGTCCAGCCCTTCATTTCCTTTACTTGTGACATCACAATGAAAACGTGTCACAAAGCTTGCCAAGCGGCTGGTGGGGTCAGGCTCGCCCTCAAACCAAACTAGTCTGAGCTGAGGCCCTTTGGCTCGACTCACTTGTTTGGGTTTCCATTGTAGAAAAGTTGGACCTGTACCTGCTTCCAGGTACTTTTTTTCGTATCACCTCACCTCCATCGAGTTCCAAGTGAGCTGAGGGAAACTAAAATGTAATGTGAAAACACAAAAGACTGCTGATTGATCAGAGAGTATATTCACTATTCACTGCATCATCATTGCGTGCGCCAGACAAAGGCCAGCAACAGAAAGTTTTATATTTTATAGTTTTCGTATGGAATTTCACTAAATCCACTTCTGAGAAGTTTTGAGGTGAGAAATCAGCCATGAAGATTTCGAATACTGACAGAGAGTTTTACAAGGGGCGGCGGCGGAAGCCTGTGCCAACCCACGGCAGGAGCGTGTGAGGCCGGCCAGCCGCCTGCTCACAGAGCCCTCTTCTCCCGCTGTCACACAGACCGCTGCAGCAACAATGGCAGAGGAAAACACAGCTGGAAGGATTTCATACTGCTTATCGGTCTTTATATTCTAAGTAATGTTGAAACGTTTTAACTGTAGACTGTATATATTTAAAGAGCTGCTGTTTATTTTGAAAATAAATTCTGAAATGGAGGCACAGAGAAGTGTGTAAGACTGCGACTCTGCGTATGGTTTTGGGTGGGTAACTGTTGAAATGAAAGAGCAGAGAAGTTTGTTAGACTGACTCTTGGTCTCAACTCTGTAGTCATGGATTTGGTCCACTATTAAACTTGGCCAGATTCATAGATATGATAGCTGGTCCATCCCAAGTGGGATGAATGCCGTCTCTCCTAATCAGACCAGGTCTTCCTCAGAAAGTCTGCCAATGATCTACAAAGCCCACATCATGTCCATGTCATCACTGGTCAGATTTGGAAGGGATCCAGAGAAAACCTATGTGACCTCCGATTGGCATAATCAGGAGTCATTACCACCTACATGAATAACAAACTTAACTGTATTTACGTTTCTCCTATGGCTGCTGGATTTGCTAACTTCACATTTCTCAAAATGGAGCTGCCGATAATCAGTTGGTTTTTCAGCGGGTGGGTCGCTGAATCGGAAAAATCTGTTAGAACAGGTTGGTGGGGAACCGCCCACAGCCACCCTGATTTCTGCTGCTTGGGGGATGCCAGAGGACAGCTACCAGAGGCTACCTCGGGCTGGCTAACTGCAGTAGCTAACGACTGATCTACTGATCTGCGGAACTTCCAAATAACTGAGTCTCGCTAAAAGACAAGAGTCGCTAAAAGATGGAAACTGTGAGAACTTAGGCAGAACTACTGTAAGATTAAGTGTATAGCAGATAGTTAGCTGCTGTGATGACAAATCTGACACATTTAACTAGTATTAAGTTAGAGCAAGAAAAGACTCTACTAACACACAAGCACTGGAAGTGGAAGTCAATCAATACGCAGCACAGTTTAGCTTTGTCAGTGTGATTGAAAGGGATGTTTGACTGTCCACTTGGATATGTTTGAAGCTGTTGGATGCTCAAATTGATGGCAGGATAAATGCCATCAATGCCTGGTTCTTGTGTGGGTCGGAGAGAGGAGTCTGGAACTGGTAACGACCACGACAGGATCTTCCCCTCAAGCTGCTGGAAGACGAAGGCCTGACAACATTGAACTTGTTGCAGGATAAAAGCTGAGAGAGCTGGGGAATATGGATTGATGAGCTGGTTGACCCATGTTGAGATATTCAATTTCCCATAGTTACACAGCAATCGAGGGCAGAGACTGCCACAGTTTGGTCTTGTGCTCATGCACGGCCATTATACCATGGGTCACTAAAGCTATCTCCTGCTCTTAGAGTGCAAAACAAATGCAAAACAAATGCAAACAATCACAGCCAACCACCACCAAATGTGCTTGGCCGACATGATTCATGACGGTCAACATGATGAAATGTTGAACATTATAAAGGCCACACTGAAATAACCAGATTCTCATTGAATCCAACAATATTTACCACAATTTAATAACCAAAAATTATATTTTATTTTCTGTATTGCCTACAAGTGTGATTTTGTTATTGTAACATTTTAGGGAATAAGCAATACTGCAGGGAATAGCTGCAGTGAAACTCAGCAGTGTAAGACTTCTATTCATTATATAGTCAATGTACACATACAGTAAATAGTTACAACTGCAGTATATTGTACATTGTGTGTCTATTGTGGTATCTCTATGTTTGTGTGAGTGTGTGTGTGTGTGTGTGTGTGTGAGAGAGAGAGAGAGAGAGAGAGAGAGAGAGAGTGAGAGAGAGAGAGAATGAGTAAAGGACATCTGCTTGTAGCTTGGAGCTTCACAGAGCAAATCAACCAGACACACTCCTCATGTTACTTCTTTCTTTTCTTTTTTGTACAATCAACAAAAGGAACATTGTCTTGAGTCGCAATTGACTCTTTACTCAATGGTCCTCTACCTGTTTCTGTACTCGATGCACATACATGAAAAGTGCATGCAAGTGCAATAGTCCATATCTGCAATAGAGGATATACTACCCAAAAGTCACCAGAGGAAGGAGAGGTGGTGGTGTCCATCGCAGACTAAGGAGATATAGGTTGGCTGATAGACGCTGGCTCCCTCCCACCATTATTCTTTCCAATGTACAGTCCAACCGCCGACGTGAATATTGTTATTCACGTCGGCGGTAATGACTCCCGGTTACGCCAATCGGAGGTCACTAAGATTAATGTTGAGTCGGTGTGTTCATACGCATAAAAACAATGTCGGACACCGTAGTTTCTCTGGACCCTGCCCAATCTGACCAGTGATGACATGTATAGCCGCATGTCGTCATTCCGCCGCTGGTTATCGAGGTGGTGTCCAGCCAACGATGTGGGCTTTGTAGATCATTGGCAGACTTTCTGGGAAGACCTGGTCTGATTCGGAGAGACGGCATCCATCCCTCTTGGGAAGGAGCAGCTCTCATTTCTAGAAATCTGGCCAACTTTATTAGCGGACCAAATCCATGACAACCCAGAGTTGAGACCAGGAGGCAGAGTCGCAGTCTAACACACTTCTCTGCCTTTCTAATTCAGCAGTTACCCACCCAAAACCCTACGCAGAGTCGCAGTTTAACACACTTCTCTGCTCCTCCGTTCCAGGAGTTACTTAGTGAAAACCCTATAGTGACGGTGTCTGTCCCCCGACCATTGAAATTATTTAAATCAAAGGTAAACAGAAGAGGAGCTGTGCATGAAAACCTCATAAAAAATTAAAACCACAAGAGCAATAGTGCAAACGAATAGGAGAGTAAAATGTGGACTCTTAAACATCAGATCTCTCTCTTCTAAAGGTGTACTAGTAAATGAATTAATATCAGATTATGAAATTGATTTATTCTGTCTTACTGAAACCTGGCTGGGTGATGGAGAATATGTAAGCCTAAATGAATCCACCCCTCCCAGTCATATGAATACTCACATTCCTCGAAGCACAGGCCGAGGAGGTGGAGTTGCGGCTATCTTTGACTCTAGCCTAGTAATCAGCTCTAAACCTAAACTAAATTATAACTCATTTTGAAAGCCTTGTCCTGAGTCTTTCACACCCAAGCTGGAAATCACTGCAACCAATTCTATTTGTTGTAGTGTACCGAAGCACCTGGGCCGTACTCTGAATTCTTATCTGAATTTGCAGAGTTTTTGTCAACTTTAGTCCTTAAAACGGACAAAGTTATTATTGTAGGGATTTTAATATTCATGTGGACGTTGAGAATGACAGCTTTAGTACTGCGCTTATCTCTCATTAGATTCAATTGGCTTCTCTCAGAGTGTTCATGAACCGACTCACTGTTTTAATCACACCCTCGACCTTGTTCTGGTATATGGTATCGAAATTGAACAATTAATAGTGTTCCCACAGAATCCCTCTTTATCTGACCACTGTTTGATAACTTTTGAGCTTGTACTGCTGAACTACCCTCCATTGGGCAAAAATTTCTATACAAGACGCCTGTCTGATAGTGCTATAGCTAAATTTAAGGATGCGATCCCATCGGCTCTAAGTTCACTATCAGGTATCAAATTAACAGAGGACTCTTACGCGAATTTCAGTCCCTCCCAAGTCGATCATCTTGTTGATAGTGCTGCAGGCACGCTGCGAACAACACTCGACTCTGTAGCCCCTCTACAAAAGAAAATACTAAAACAAAGACGGTTAGCTCCATGGTATAATACTGAAACTCGCAAATTAAAGAAAATATCACAGAAACTCGAGAGGAATTGGCGTTCCACCAAACTGGAAAATTCTCGTTTAATTTGGCAAGATAGTCTTAAAATTTATAGGAAGGCCCTCCATAATGCCAAAGCAGCGTACTACTCGTCATTAATAGAGGAAAATAGGAACAACCCCAGGTTTCTTTTCAGCACTGTAGCCAGGCTGACAGAAAGTCACAGCTCTATTGAGCAAAGTATTCCCATAGCTCTCAGTAGTTATGACTTCATGAGCTTCTTTAATGATAAAATCCTAGCTATTAGAAACAAAATCCACCAAGACCTGCCCTCAACTGGCACCGACTTAAGTCTATACTCAGGAACTTTGGGAACAGCTGTAGAACCAGTTATATGTTTGGACTGCTTTGCTTCCCTCAATCTTTATCAACTAACTTCAATAATTTCTTCATCTAAACCATCTACCTGCCTCTTAGACCCCATCCCGACTAGGCTGCTAAAGAAGTTTTGCCCTTGGTTGGCACTTCTCTGCTGGATGTGATCAATTTGTCTTTATCAACAGGCTACGTGCCACAGTACTTTAAAGTAGCTGTAATTAAACCTCTTCTGAAAAAGCCCAACCTGGATCCAGATGTTTTAGCCAACTATAGACCTATATCTAACCTTCCATTTATCTCTAAGGTCCTGGAGAAAGCAGTCGCCAAACAGCTGTGTGACTTTCTACATAGCAATAGTTTATTTGAGGATTTTCAGTCAGGATTTCGAGCCCATCATAGCACAGAGACAGCACTGGTGAAAATTACTAGTGATCTCCTGACTGCATCAGACAAAGGACTTGTCTCTGTATTGGTTTTATTAGATCTTAGTGCTGCATTTGATACCATTGACCATCAGATCCTATTACAGAGACTGGAACATTTCATTGGCATCAAAGGAACCGCTCTAAGCTGGTTTAAGTCCTATTTATCAGATCGATTTCAGTTTGTACATGTTAACGATGAGTCCTCCATGCATACCAAAGTTAGTCATGGAGTTCCACAAGGATCTGTGCTCGGACCAATCCTCTTCACTTTATATATGCTTCCCTTAGGCAATATTATCAGGAAACACTCCATAAACTTTCATTGTTATGCAGATGATACTCAGTTATATCTATCGATCAAGCCAGATGAAACCCATCAGTTAGCTAAGCTTCAAATGTGTCTTCAGGATGTTAAAACCTGGATGACCTGCAATTTTCTAATGTTAAACTCAGATAAAGCGGAAGTTGTTGTTCTAGGCCCTAGGCACCTTCGTGGACGCATTATCTAAAGATATAGTTTCCCTGGATGGCATCGCTCTGGCCTCCAGCACCACTGTGAGAAATCTTGGAGTTATCTTTGATCAGGACATGTCGTTTAATTCTCACATTAAGCAAATTTCAAGGACCGCTTTTTTCCACCCTACGTAATATTGCAAAATCAGGAACATCCTGTCTAAAAATGATGCAGAAAAACTAGTCCATGCATTTGTTACTTCTAGACTGGATTACTGCAATTCCCTATTATCAGGCTCTTCGAAAAAGTCCATTAAGACTCTTCAGCTGATCCAGAATGCTGCAGCACGTGTTCTGACAGGAACCAGTAAAAGAGATCATATCTCTCCTGTCTTAGCTTCTCTGCATTGGCTTCCTGTAAAATCCAGAATAGATTTTAAAATCCTTCTTCTCACATACAAAGCTCTTAATGGTCAGGCACCATCTTATCTTAAAGAGCTCATAGTACCTTACTACCCCACCAGAGCACTGCGCTCCCAGAATGCAGGATTACTTGTGGTTCCTAGAGTCTCCAAAAGTAGAATGGGAGCCAGAGCGTTCAGTTATCAGGCTCCTCTCCTGTGGAACCAGGTTCCAGTTTGGGTTCGGGAGGCAGACACCGTCTCTACATTTAAGAGTAGGCTTAAGACTTTCCTTTTTGATAAAGCTTATAGTTAGGGCTGGCTCGGGTGAGTCCTGAACCATCCCTTAGTTATGCTGCTATAGGCTAGACTGCCGGGGGATTTCCCATGATGCACTGAGCTCCTCTCTCCTCTTCTCTCTTTCTCTCTGAGTGCAACCTCATCCCATTAATGCATGTTACTAACTCGATTTTTTCTCCCTCTCCCGTGGTCGTGTGCTTCCCCCTCCTGTCCTCCCCCCCTCCCCTCACTTCCTGCGGGTGTTGCTGGCTCTGGAGCTGTGGAGTCTGGACCTGTTGTTGGGAGTCTCCTGCTGCCCCGATGTTCCTGCTCGGCGCCTCTGCTGCAGTTGCAACTGCTATTACTAGTCCTATTGCTATTATTACTGTTATAATTAATATCACTAAACATTACTACAAATATCTGTACCATTTTTCATTCAGTCTATAGCACCATTACCTTTATTGTCTGTACCTCTATGTGTATACTGTGTAGGTTGCCTCCCTCTGCTCTCTCTCCTGCTCTCTCTCTCTTGCTCTCTCCTCTCTCTCCCCCTCACCCCCAACCCGGTCGAGGGCAGATGGCCGCCCACCCTGAGCCATGGTTCTGCTCGAGGTTTCTGCCTCTTAAAAGGAAGTTTTTCCTTGCCTCTGTCGCCTAGTGCTTGCTCTTGGTGGGAATTGTTGGGCTTCTGTAAATAACTTCAGAGTATGGTCTAGACCTGCTCTTTATGAAAAGCGCTGTGAGATAACTGTTGTTGTGATTTGGCGCTATATAAATAAAATTGAATTGAATTGAATTGAACCCCAATAAAGTAGATGAACTGTAGGCTTACGCCAGGTGTTAGGTGCGACTTTAGAGATTGCGGAGGGGACTTACTGTCTGTCCGCCTCCCTGAAATCTGCACTACCACCACTAGAGTGTGCTGCTGCCCCACTCAATTCAGAGCCCCTTCATTTAACTGATGTTCCCTTTGAATATCATGATTTGAAAAGAGTCTTTAAGAATTTAGCACTGTCTCTTCAGCCTCACAGATCATATGATTGTGAGATTAAACCCCCCCCCCCCCCCCCGATGCCCTACTTACATCTAGCAGACTCTACAATCTCTCTCACACCGAAAAAAGAGGCTATGGAGATTTAGCCTCTGCAGCAGGTCACAATCTTTTGGACTGTGAAGTTGGACCTCCAAAACGCATACCACCTGGTGCGTATAAAGGGAGGGAACGAGTGGAAAACTGCATTCAACACCCCTCTCGGACATTTTGAGTACAAGATAATGCCCTTTGGGTTGACTAATGTGTCAATAATGTGCTCCTTAACTTCCTGACCCAATTTATTTTTGTTTACTTGGATGATATTTTGATTTTTTCCAGGTATTCCCACAGAGCATGTGTTTTCTTCAGCGACTGCTGGAGAACAGGCTATATGTCAAGGCCAAGAAATGTAAAATTCACTCCAGCGAAGCCTAAGCTTTTTGGGCTACATTATTGGAAGGGGGCAGATCCAGGTAAAATCAAAACAGTTGTAGAGTGGCAGGTCCCTGCTTTTGGAAAACAACTGCAAAGTTTTTGGGGTTCGCAAACTTCTATCACAGATTCATCAGGGACTACAGCAAGATTGCAGCACCTTTGACACACTTTGTGAACAAAGGATGAATTTAACTTGTAAACTTGCCTTATTACGCTGTTTAGCTAAATAATCTTTAACAGTTATTTCTCCTTACTTCAATTTTGAGTAGTTTATGATCATGTTATTATTTAGAAACTATGGTGAAAAGAAAGAAACACAAAGAAAGTTCATTTAAAGTGCTTTTCATTCTCTGAGAACTCTTTATTTTTAAGAGTTGATTGTGGAAATGTATTTGATTAAAACACGTGCAGATAGACTTTAAGACCTTATTAAAATTAAAACACAGACTCCGAGCAACGAAGTCCTCCTCCTGGTACACACGCCCAGGGGGGGCACCAGGAAATTTGGGCCCCATGACAAAAAAAAATCAAATTGGACCCCCTCTGCACAGAGCTGCCACTACTTCTCTAGGACTTAACTGTCCCATCAAGAAGGTGTTTTTTTTACTTTATTTATTTCATTAATGATCATTATGTAAGGAAATAATTTGTGTTTGAATTTATGTAATTAAGAAATATTTCATTGTCTTTTTTTGTTCTGGTAAAAAGAGCAAGAGAGACAGAGAAATCCCCACAGCCTCCCTGGAATGATACTAACTTATTAACACCATGCTGCTCACCTTCTTCACTGGGACAGGGAGGCTACAGTTATGGGGAAACTGGGCTGCTGCTGACTCACCTGTTAGTCTGCTAAAAGGGGCAGGGACAATGATTTAATATGAATATCTTGCTAAACGTTTCCCTGCACAGATTAAATGTTGATGAAATGTAGGCTAACACTAGTATGTAGCTAACTATCTTATATCACTGTGGACATTAAGCCAACAGGCTAACACCACTCACAGACTAAAAGCTGCCCACCTTTCTTGGTGAAAAACTGGATTACAGACTGACATCCTTTCCTTTGTCTTTCCTATCTTTCCTCTTTTGAAAACCAGATTTTAGTTCACCAGGCAACATTGTGATCACTGTGTTTCTGCCGCGTCTACTGACTGCAACTAAACACCATCACTGATAAGTGTGCTGAGGCAGGACCAAACCAGGACCGGGTGGTCGGTCAATATGAAGGTTTACTTTTTTGTCAATGGGGATTTTTAACTTTTACTGCCAAAAAACAAGTAAAAACCAAGAGATCATTCATTTTATTATTAGATTAGAAATATATGTATACGCAATTATGATGGTTTATATAATGTATAATATAATATAATTTGATATTAGTTTAGAATTATTTTTTGGGGCCCCTCTCAGTCAGGGGCCCTTGGAATTGTCCTAACTTTTCCTTTTCCTTTACGGCGCACACTCCCCAGGAGACAAAAACACAGCGCTGTGGGCACACGCGCTCTCTCTTCTCCCTTGGCACTCTTACGCTCTCGACTCTTCTCTGCTCCTGCGCTCCTGCTAACCCTAACTCCAGCATCTAAGCTGCCGGCTCGGATAGTCTTCGTGAAGAATTTTGTCTCACAGAAAGGTACTTGGCCAATATTCACAAGGTCTCGTGGACCTTCGCTGAATTTACCTTTTCTTTTGTTTTGAAGTTATCAGACCGTTTAAGTCACGCTACTTTGAATTCAGAAACAACCAAGTTTCTTTAAAGCTTTATTTCAGTCAAATTAACTTCTGCTACTCCCACCAAAGTTCGGACTCAGCCACGTGGGTTAGTCATGCCAGCTGTAACACCGAGGACAACAACCAGTGGACAAAGCCAGGCCAACGCCCTAGCACTGCAGAGTTTTCTGCAACAGCCAAAGGACTCTGGGATAACCTCATCGGCCCAAAACCTGCTCGAGAGGCCATGTGTCGTGCCAAGCCACGGAGGCCCTGAACACAACAAAGGAGCCAAGCCAACAGTGTGTATTTGTTGCAATTACATTTTTGTAATTTTTATGCTTCCCTTTTCTGTTTAAGTAACATTTATTATTTATGCTTTTATTTTGAAGTCACTTAAGTTTTGTTGGGCTGCTCTCACGTGAATTGTACTGCTGCTCAACGCCAGCTGGCAGCAGATAGCATGGACGTGTGTGTTCCGGTGAAAATTTCATGCTGGGTAAAGCAGACCTTGATGTCAGCGGTTTTAAGTTTACCTCTGAAGACTCAAAGACTTCCTTTTCTTTGTAGCATGCAGCCAACAAAGTATTTGTTTTATACTTTCTGCATTTTACTTTGGTAAATGTTATTCCTCATGCTGTGCATTTTATTGTTTATGTTAAGCTAACATCCTTTCTATATTTTCTCTTCAATGTTGTTTTATTAGTTTTCACGGTGGATCTGGAGCGAGGCCTTCAATAAACCAGTAGCATGAAACCCACTTGTGTCTGCCTGTGCTTAGAGGGAAGTACAGTGAGCCTTTGTCATCCAGACGGTAGGATAAGGCAAAGCCTTATTGTGTGTTGTCTTTGATATATTTTTGATATATTTAACCTCACTTTGTCTTCACTTTAGTTAGTTAATAAATTTGTATACTGTTTAATTCCAATCACTGGACAGATAAAGTCACTGGACAGAGGATTCACTTTGATATGAGACTGACTGACTGTTTAAACTGATTTAAAATAATCAATCAATCAACTAATTGATCACTAGTGAAGAATTGTGCGATTATTAAGCCATGCCTAAGGCGTCCTGAAGGTCTTGGGCGGATGGAAATTCAGGTGGTACCCCCAAAACAATTGCTTATGATAATATTTCCTTTATTACCTTTATTAACAGTAAGTAGGTACGCTACACCAGTTAATTTTTACGTTAAAATTTTACACATTTTATGCAGACAACCTATGATGAGGAACTGATGTATATATAAAAGGGTTAAAATTCATCCAGCTACAACATTGAAATGCTGCCTAGATGTTATTCTTAATGTTATATCTTAATACTTAATCTGATATGATGATAATTTCAGCAAATTGAACCAAAAGTAGTTTTATGTATTAAAAAAACAGCAGCTTTAAAGGATAAGTTTACATTTTTTCAAGTCTGTCTGTCTTAAGATTGGAAAAACTGCAAACCCATCCTTTA
>JALXJV020000011.1:10434858-10482080 GCA_024633595.2 Lepomis macrochirus | reverse complement strand
GTGTCGTGCTTGGCACGACACATGGCCTCTCGAGCAGGTTTTGGGCCGATGAGGTTATCCCAGAGTCCTTTGGCTGTTGCAGAAAACTCTGCAGTGCTAGGGCGTTGGCCTGGCTTTGTCCACTGGTTGTTGTCCTCGGTGTTACAGCTGGCATGACTAACCCACGTGGCTGAGTCCGAACTTTGGTGGGAGTAGCAGAAGTTAATTTGACTGAAATAAAGCTTTAAAGAAACTTGGTTGTTTCTGAATTCAAAGTAGCGTGACTTAAACGGTCTGATAACTTCAAAACAAAAGAAAAGGTAAATTCAGCGAAGGTCCACGAGACCTTGTGAATATTGGCCAAGTACCTTTCTGTGAGACAAAATTCTTCACGAAGACTATCCGAGCCGGCAGCTTAGATGCTGGAGTTAGGGTTAGCAGGAGCGCAGGAGCAGAGAAGAGTCGAGAGCGTAAGAGTGCCAAGGGAGAAGAGAGAGCGCGCGTGTGCCCACAGCGCTGTGTTTTTGTCTCCTGGGGAGTGTGCATGGGCGCCGTAAAGGAAAAGGAAAAGTTAGGACAATTCCAAGGGCCCCTGACTGAGAGGGGCCCCAAAAAATAATATCAAATTATATTATATTATACATTATATAAACCATCATAATTGAGTATACATATATTTCTAATCTAATAATAAAATGAATGATCTCTTGGTTTTTACTTGTTTTTGGCAGTAAAAGTTAAAAATCCCCATTGACAAAAAGTAAACCTTCATATTGACCGGCCACCTGGTCCTGGTTTGGTCCTGCCTCAGCACACTTATCAGTGATGGTGTTTAGTTGCAGTCAGTAGACGCGGCAGAAACACAGTGATCACAATGTTGCCTGGTGAACTAAAATCTGGTTTTCAAAAGAGGAAAGATAGGAAAGACAAAGGAAAGGATGTCAGTCTGTAATCCAGTTTTTCACCAAGAAAGGTGGGCAGCCTTTAGTCTGTGAGTGGTGTTAGCCTGTTGGCTTAATGTCCACAGTGATATAAGATAGTTAGCTACATACTAGTGTTAGCCTACATTTCATCAACATTTAATCTGTGCAGGGAAACGTTTAGCAAGATATTCATATTAAATCATTGTCCCTGCCCCTTTTAGCAGACTAACAGGTGAGTCAGCAGCAGCCCAGTTTCCCCATAACTGTAGCCTCCCTGTCCCAGTGAAGAAGGTGAGCAGCATGGTGTTAATAAGTTAGTATCATTCCAGGGAGGCTGTGGGGATTTCTCTGTCTCTCTTGCTCTTTTTACCATAACAAAAAAAGACAATGAAATATTTCTTAATTACATAAATTCAAACACAAATTATTTCCTTACATAATGATCATTAATGAAATAAATAAAGTAAAAAAACACCTTCTTGATGGGACAGTTAAGTCCTAGAGAAGTAGTGGCAGCTCTGTGCAGAGGGGTCCAATTTGATTTTTTTTTTTGTCATGGGGCCCAAATTTCCTGGTGCCCCTGGCAGTAGTGTACCAGGAGGAGGACTTCGTTGCTCGGAGTCTGTGTTTTAATTTTAATAAGGTCTTAAAGTCTATCTGCACGTGTTTTAATCAAATACATTTCCACAATCAACTCTTAAAAATAAAGAGTTCTCAGAGAATGAAAAGCACTTTAAATGAACTTTCTTTGTGTTTCTTTATTTTCACCATAGTTTCTAAATAATAACATGATCATAAACTACTCAAAATTGAAGTAAGGAGAAATAACTGTTAAAGATTATTTAGCTAAACAGCGTAATAAGGCAAGTTTACAAGTTAAATCCATCCTTTGTTCACAAAGTGTGTCAAAGGTGCTGCAATCTTGCTGTAGTACCTGATGAATCTGTGATAGAAGTTTGCGAACCCCAAAAACTTTGCAGTTGTTTTCCAAAAGCAGGGACCTGCCACTCTACAACTGTTTTGATTTTACCTGGATCTGCCCCCTTCCAATAATGTAGCCCAAAAAGCTTAGGCTTCGCTGGAGTGAAATTTACATTTCTTGGCCTTGACATATAGCCTGTTCTCCAGCAGTCGCTGAAGAAAACACATGCTCTGTGGGAATACCTGGAAAAAATCAAAATATCATCCAAGTAAACAAAAATAAATTGGGTCAGGAAGTTAAGGAGCACATTATTGACACATTAGTCAACCCAAAGGGCATTATCTTGTACTCAAAATGTCCGAGAGGGGTGTTGAATGCAGTTTTCCACTCGTTCCCTCCTTTATACGCACCAGGTGGTATGCGTTTTGGAGGTCCAACTTCACAGTCCAAAAGATTGTGACCTGCTGCAGAGGCTAAATCTCCATAGCCTCTTTTTTTCGGTCTGAGAGAGATTGTAGAGTCTGCTAGATGTAAGTAGGGCATCGGGGTTTAATCTCACAATCATATGATCTGTGAGGCTGAAGAGACAGTGCTAAATTCTTAAAGACTCTTTTCAAATCATGATATTCAAAGGGAACATCAGTTAAATGAAGGGGCTCTGAATTGAGTGGGGCAGCAGCACACTCTAGTGGTGGTAGTGCAGATTTCAGGGAGGCGGACAGACAGTAAGTCCCCTCCGCAATCTCTAAAGTCGCACCTAACACCTGGTGTAAGCCTACAGTTCATCTACTTTATTGGGGTTGGACTGTACATTGGAAAGAATAATGGTGGGAGGGAGCCAGCGTCTATCAGCCAACCTATATCTCCTTAGTCTGCGATGGACACCACCACCTCTCCTTCCTCTGGTGACTTTTGGGTAGTATATCCTCTATTGCAGATATGGACTATTGCACTTGCATGCACTTTTCATGTATGTGCATCGAGTACAGAAACAGGTAGAGGACCATTGAGTAAAGAGTCAATTGCGACTCAAGACAATGTTCCTTTTGTTGATTGTACAAAAAAGAAAAGAAAGAAGTAACATGAGGAGTGTGTCTGGTTGATTTGCTCTGTGAAGCTTCAAGCTACAAGCAGATGTCCTTTACTCATTCTCTCTCTCTCTCACTCTCTCTCTCTCTCTCTCTCTCTCTCTCTCTCACACACACACACACACACACACTCACACAAACATAGAGATACCACAATAGACACACAATGTACAATATACTGCAGTTGTAACTATTTACTGTATGTGTACATTGACTATATAATGAATAGAAGTCTTACACTGCTGAGTTTCACTGCAGCTATTCCCTGCAGTATTGCTTATTCCCTAAAATGTTACAATAACAAAATCACACTTGTAGGCAATACAGAAAATAAAATATAATTTTGGTTATTAAATTGTGGTAAATATTGTTGGATTCAATGAGAATCTGGTTATTTCAGTGTGGCCTTTATAATGTTCAACATTTCATCATGTTGACCGTCATGAATCATGTCGGCCAAGCACATTTGGTGGTGGTTGGCTGTGATTGTTTGCATTTGTTTTGCATTTGTTTTGCACTCTAAGAGCAGGAGATAGCTTTAGTGACCCATGGTATAATGGCCGTGCATGAGCACAAGACCAAACTGTGGCAGTCTCTGCCCTCGATTGCTGTGTAACTATGGGAAATTGAATATCTCAACATGGGTCAACCAGCTCATCAATCCATATTCCCCAGCTCTCTCAGCTTTTATCCTGCAACAAGTTCAATGTTGTCAGGCCTTCGTCTTCCAGCAGCTTGAGGGGAAGATCCTGTCGTGGTCGTTAACAGTTCCAGACTCCTCTCTCCGACCCACACAAGAACCAGGCACTCTAACGACAAGTGAATCAAGCCACCGCAACCAGAAGTTATCCTGCCAATCAATTTGAGCATGCAACAGCTTCAAACATATCCAAGTGGACAGTCAAACATCCCTTTCAATCACACTGACAAAGCTAAACTGTGCTGCGTATTGATTGACTTCCACTTCCAGTGCTTGTGTGTTAGTAGAGTCTTTTCTTGCTCTAACTTAATACTAGTTAAATGTGTCAGATTTGTCATCACAGCAGCTAACTATCTGCTATACACTTAATCTTACAGTAGTTCTGCCTAAGTTCTCACAGTTTCCATCTTTTAGCGACTCTTGTCTTTTAGCGAGACTCAGTTATTTGGAAGTTCCGCAGATCAGTAGATCAGTCGTTAGCTACTGTAGTTAGCCAGCCCGAGGTAGCCTCTGGTAGCTGTCCCCTGGCATCCCCCAAGCAGCAGAAATCAGGGTGGCTGTGGGTGGTTCCCCACCAACCTGTTCAACAGATTTTTCCGATTCAGCGACCCACCCGCTGAAAAACCAACTCTGATTATCGGCAGCTCCATTTTGAGAAATGTGAAGTTAGCAAATCCAGCAGCCATAGGAGAAACGTAAATACAGTTAAGTTTGTTATTCATGTAGGTGGTAATGACTCCTGATTATGCCAATCGGAGGTCACATAAGTTTTCTCTGGATCCCTTCCAAATCTGACCAGTGATGACATGGACATGATGTGGGCTTTGTAGATCATTGGCAGACTTTCTGGGGAAGACCTGGTCTGATTAGGAGAGACGGCATTCATCCCACTTGGGATGGACCAGCTATCATATCTATGAATCTGGCCAAGTTTAATAGTGGACCAAATCCATGACTACAGAGTTGAGACCAAGAGTCAGTCTAACAAACTTCTCTGCTCTTTCATTTCAACAGTTACCCACCCAAAACCATACGCAGAGTCGCAGTCTTACACACTTCTCTGTGCCTCCATTTCAGAATTTACCTCACCAACATCCCATAGTCCCCCAAGTCATATTATTACACAGATTCGTCGAGGTACAGGCTGAATAGGTGCAGCTATCTTCAACTCAAGCCTACTAATCAGTTCTAAACCTAAACTAAATTTACTTATATAAACTTATATGATTGCCTTGGTCCTTGCTTCCTTTGGGCAATATTATCAGGAAACACTCATTGTTATCCAGATCATACTCAGTAATATCTATCCATCAAGCCAGTTGGAACAAATAAGTTAGCCAAACTTCAAGTATTCTTTTAGGATGTTAAAACCTGGATAACCTGTATTTTTTTGATATATAAAACATTAACTTAAAGAGGTGGTATTATGCTCATTTTCAGGTTCAAAATCTTAATTAGGGGTTGTACCAGAACAGGTTTACATGGTTTAATTTTCAAAATAAACAGCAGCTCTTAAAATATATACAGTCTACGGTTAAAACGTTTCAACATTACTTAGAATATAAAGACCGATAAGCAGTATGAAATCCTTCCAGCTGTGTTTTCCTCTGCCATTGTTGCTGCAGCGGTCTGTGTGACAGCGGGAGAAGAGGGCTCTGTGAGCGGGCGGCTGGCCGGCCTCACACGCTCCTGCCGTGGGTTGGCACAGGCTTCCGCCGCCGCCCCTTGTAAAACTCTCTGTCAGTATTCGAAATCTTCATGGCTGATTTCTCACCTCAAAACTTCTCAGAAGTGGATTTAGTGAAATTCCATAGAAAACTATAAAATATAAAACTTTCTGTTGCTGGCCTTTGTCTGGCGCACGCAATGATGATGCAGTGAATAGTGAATATACTCTCTGATCAATCAGCAGTCTTTTGTGTTTTCACATTACATTTTAGTTTCCCTCAGCTCACTTGGAACCTCGATGGAGGTGAGGTGATACGAAAAAAAGTACCTGGAAGCAGGTACAGGTCCAACTTTTCTACAATGGAAACCCAAACAAAGGTGAGTCGAGCCAAAGGGCCTCAGCTCAGACTAGTTTGGTTTGAGGGCGAGCCTGACCCCACCAGCCGCTTGGCAAGCTTTGTGACACGTTTTCATTGTGATGTCACAAGTAAAGGAAATGAAGGGCTGGACTACAAACGAGCTGTTTTCAAGCGGTTCTGAGCACAGCTTTCTCTGGGAGATGGGAACTCCCTTTGGGCTGGACTTTGGGCTTTTTCACTTTGCAAACCTGTTACATGCACAAAAAAAGATATATAACTCAATAAAGGAAAGGGGAAAAGCCAAAAAGCAGAATACCACCTCTTTAAACAAAGACATTGTACTGAGGCCCAAGCACCTCCAAGATGCATCATCTAAAGATAAAGTTACTTTGGCTGGAGTCCAGGGCGATAACTCTCACTTTAAAAAGGACCGCCTTTTTTCACCTTTGTAATTTTGCAAAAATCTGGAACATCCTGTCTCAAAATGATACAGAAAAAACAGTCCATGCATTTGTTACTTCTAGGCTGGATTACTGCAGTTCCTCATTATCAGGCTGATCCAAAGTGCTACGGCACGTGTTCTGACAGGAACCATGAAAAGAGATAATTAGGGCCCAAGCATGAACCATGCGAGGTCCCTATTGAAACTGAAGCGATTATTTTTAGGGCATACATACATGATCACATATAATAACAGTCCCGCCCTGAACACATCCATCTGCCATTATTCACTCAAAGTCAGAGCCACCTGCTGGCAACAGGAAATGTCACGTTTTACGCTACAACGGACTACTCCTAGCAGGTTGGCCATATCAACTTCAAATCTGTCCCGGAAAACCCTTAAGACATTGACGATGCCATGTTGTAAAACTTGTGAATTTTTGGTTAACTGCGTGACGCTGGCATGACGGCAAAGTTCAACACTTCGCCATGACACAGAAACTAGTTGTAACTTGACTGTTCATGCTCACATCTATGAAATTATTATTACTCTTATGAAATTTTCACATTTCATTTCAAGAGTCCCACCCTGAATATATCTACAGGTGAACATTCACCCATAGTCATAGCGCCACCTGCTGGCAACAGGAAATGACCTTTAACAAAGTAGCCCCTGCGGCACGTTTCACCAACATGTATGAAATTTCTGTGGCATATGTATTATGGCCAGACATACCAAAAAGCCTCTTGGAGTGATTCCCTAAACCCAACAGGAAGTCAGCCATTTTGAATTTTACAGTCATTTTTGGATGTTTTACACACTCCGTACTTTAACAAACTCCTCCTAGGGATTTAGTCCGATTGAATTCAAATTTCTGCTGTGCCTTCTAAAGGCATGGACAGTGAAAAGTTGTGCTATCTGTGAGTTTTCGTCAATGGGTGTGTCGTTCAAAATTGATGATTCACTGTGAAACAGGAAGTTGTTATAATTTCAGTGTGCATGCTCAGATCTGCACCAAACTGTACATGTACGATGAGAGTCCTGCCCTGAACAGATCCATATGACAACAAACACACAATGTCATAGTGCCACCTGCTGACAACAGGAAGTGTCAAGTTTTACGCTGTTATGTAGTACTCCCAACATATTTGCCTCACCTGCTTCAACACAGTCACAGAAGAGCCTTAAAACATTGATGATGCTATGCTGTGAATCTTGTAAGTTTTCGGATAACAGCATGTTCTTGGTGTGGCATCAAATTTCGATGCCTGGCCAAGAAACAGGAAGTTCTTTGCTGTACATACTCACATCTCTACGAAATTTCACACATTCTATAAGGGTAACGCCCTGAACACTACATCTACAGGTCAAAATTCACTTAACCTCATAACGCCACCTACTGGAATCAAGAAGTGTGTCTTCGAAGATGCAGCCCCTGCGCACTGAATCACCAAGCTGATCTTTTTGTGGTACATGTATCATCCCGAGATGCACAAAAAAACCTCTTGGAGCCATACCTGAAATCAGACATGAAGTCAGTCATTTTGATTTTAATGTGCAATTACACCCCATTTATGGCCTTTTAAAAGGTCTGTACTTTAACAAACTCCTCATAGGGAATTAATCGGATTGACAAAAATTTTCTACTGTGCATTCTAAAGGCATTGATTATGAAAAGTTGTGCTATCTGTGTGCTATGAGTTTTCATCGATGGGCTTGTCGTGGCTTCAATTGTTCACCATAAAACAGGAAGTTTTTATACTTAAGTGTACATTGCTCAGATCTGTACAAATGTTTACATAGTCAATAACAATCTCGTCCTGAACACATCTACATAAAAACATTCACTCAACGTCATAGTGCCACCCACTGGTAAAAGGCAGTAAGCTGTTTCTGTCAAAATGCGCTACACCTGCCAGGGCCCGGCCAACGCTACTTGCAGCTTTGATTTTCTTTCTTTCTTTCTTTTTTCTGCAAAGTAACCTCAATTTTGGGGATCTAAACATACTCGAAAACTCACCAAGCTTTGCACAAAATGCAGGAGTGGTGAAAAATTTCATAATTTATGGGTTTCGCGTATGGGTGTGGCAAAATGGCTTGCTAGTGCCCCCTACAGAGTAGCCCCCGGAATAAGTTTCACCTACGTGTACAAAATTTCTGTGGGACGTGTATCATGTCCAGATGTACAAAAAAGCCTCTTGGAGCCCTTGCCTAAACCCAACAGGAAGTCTGCCATTTTGGATTTAACCCTTGACGTCGATTGTCGCAAATTCAGCATCATACCTCTTCCTTGCAGACTGAAAGACAAGATAGCACATTGATTCCCCAATGTCTGTTTGTGCATATTGGATACATGTACCTAGGAACCTTTTGCAGGCACTGGTTTCTCATTTATGCCTGTTGTCGCTAATTTGCATCATACCTAGATCATTCCTGAATTTATATATTTTCTATGTTCTATATACAAATCAACAGTCTTCATTTAATTTAACATCAGCTTGAAAGAAAGAAATCAAAAAATTATTATTTTTTATTTTTTTATTGTAAAAAATTCAGGCCAAGGGTTAACCTCTTAACATTCCTGTGAAATTCATGCAAAACGCCTATTCTAGGTATTTTCAAAGTAAATTGAATGTCATACTTGAACTGTTTGGTTTTGGGCTTATCTGAAAGATAACATGTCTGGAGTGTCTAACCCAAAAGTCAGAATGAAGTGCTAATGGAATTGATTAATATAAGTTTAAATATGCTAAAACTAATATATTTTTTATTTCTGCTTGAAAATGCTTGCTAACAAATGCATGCAGACAACTATAGCTGGGAATTATTAGCTGGCAAACACTGTAGGGCCACAGCATAAAGCCTTACCTAGCCCAAGTAATAAATTTCATACCAATACCGTGGAAAATGTCTATTTTACACAGGTTTTGTCACAAGTGTATGTCTTAGCGTATTTTTTCCTAAAACAGTAGGGGGCAGGTGTTTACTGCTGCATCACTCTGTATCAGCCGGTAGTTTGATAGAGATGTGTTTTTTTGCTGGTAGATCATGAACTTCCTACTTAAAGCTGGATATTGTTATTTTCAGAATTTTATTGGCTACACAAAGTGCCAGTCATCTGCACAATTGCTTGCAATTGGCTCGGCCTACCCACGAAATAATGGGGGCTGGCCCTTCCTTATAGTGCGGGCTCTCGTTGGCTATTGTAGGCTGTAAAAGGGACATGTGAGCTCCTATTTGGTCAAATTTGGTGTCACTTGAAAGGTCAGAGTTATTACGGTTATAATGACATACTAGCCACGTCTGCTGGCAAATATGAAACGATGTGGCAGCAGTCCCTGGGGATTTGTTGATGGAATCACGTGTTTTGGACTAAATGTTTTTACTGGATTTGATCGTCTGGACCTTTGACAATGTAACAAGACGTTTTTTTTGGAATATAATTAGCTCGTTAGAGTCTTTCAGATGGATGAAACACTCTTGAAATAGCTAAACTTTTGAGGCGTCACAACTTGACAGTCAAACGCTTTGTTGCGAATAGTCAACTGCGCATGGAGAAGACTGCAAAAAGGCTTAGAATTAAATGTGAAGCTACCAGCTACCATTATTCTCCAGTGCCACCATATTTTAGAACTGCAACATACATGGAGTGTCCAGAAGTACAACATGTACAAAGTACTCAGAGACATGGCCAAGGTCAGAAAGGCTGAAACAAAACCACCACTTAACAAGAGTCACAAGTTGAACCTGAATACCTGAAGACAGCAAAAATTGCAAAGGTTTTATGGATAGTTGAAATGAGAATAACTCTGTATGGACCAGATGGATGGCCCATGGCTGGATCACTGATGGACACACCAATCAGAGTGAAGGGCACCACTGGCGCCAGCAAGGTGGAGGAGTACTGTTGTGGGCTGTGATTATTAAGAATGAGATAGTTGGACATTTTAGGGGTTAGAATGATCAAATTATAATAATATGACAAAGATAAGACAAGATTAGTAATTCTTCAACAACAGTCCCCCACCGCGCAGCCTCCGATGCTGGTAAGCAGCGCACTGGCTGTAACTCAGGACAGACTGGGCCTCTTTGAGACTTGTGAGTTTGGTTTGAAACGCTTTCACAGATATTTCCTGAGCTGACTGGTGTGTATGACGCTGGCGTAACTGCCACAATACGCTTACCTTCCTACACGCGGTCTTTCTGTTTCAGATCGCCCAAAGATTTCACCGACCACCACTAAGTTAGAGTGGTGGGTGGTGGGTGCTACTTCATTCCCCCATGCGACACTTAAGTTTCTGTAGTGTCAGCTTCTGTCAAGCTTAATGCCATTTACAACAACAAGTCAAAGTAGAGCGTAACATGCCAAGTTGATGCTTCCTCTGCAGACTGGTTTACTCTCGCATGTCATATGACCAGAGTATAATTGTAGCCTGTGCGACTAGGAAATCTTGTTTTATGACATTGTGATAATATCCCAAATGCAATTAATCATTCAGCCCTATTTGTAAGTTGCCTTTGTAAGTCGTAGTCAGCTAAATGACTAAATGTAATGTATTGAAAAGAAGGGTCGCTATATTGGTTGTTAAATACCAAATATTATTTAATTGTCATTTTGTGTTGTTACACTTACTAAGAATAAACAAGTAGTTAGATAGAAATTATTTTGGTAATTTAGTTGCCTAATAATTGTGCACACTTACTGTATATATTTCCCTGAGCAAAACAAAATTCACTTTTCCTTTGTTAAGTTTGAAATTCAATTGCATTTTGTATTTACTGACAGCAATGTCTTTGTTCAAGGATAAAATTAATCCTGAGACTAACAATTTGCCTAAGAATTGTGCACGAAGTTGTGGAGTGACAAGGGAGCATCTTTGCAACGACTGATGGCAGAAAAGAGAACAGCATGTTGAATTTTAGTAGGCTAGAGGATTTGTGCTTGCTGTGGCAACCCTGTAGGGGTGATGTAACTAACTCCAACGGGACACTTTCAAGTGCTACCACTTTCAGTACATTCATGTGGACTTTCCTAGTGGAAAAGGTGTGTTTCCCAATCTATACATCAGCGTCTGACTGGAAAATATATAAATGTATATAATATTTTATGAAATAGTCTGTCACATTGCTTTACATTTGCTGTGTGTGTGTGTGTGTGTGTGTGTGTTCGTTTTTCAGGTATCCCAGTTGAGTCCAGGGTGAACATCTTCATTAATAGCTTTGGGTCCATCCAGGAGACCACTATGGTAACACATTTACACACCACAAACACACATTTTTTTTCGTAGTTTTTTCAGTTTCGAATTCAGATTTTCTGTCTACAAGATATCACTAGGGTATATGAAATAAAGTGTTTTCATAATTTCAATGACCCAACGCTTTGACACTGGATAAAACATAACATGGGAATAGTAGTATTATTAGCAGAGCAGTAATAGCACTAGCACAGTTGTAGATGTACAAGTAGTAGTAGTAGGAGCAGAAGAATTACCAGAAGTGACATGGTGACAATTATTAATGAAATGTCTTTCTGTACAGGACTACAGAGTGAATATATTTCTCCGTCAGAGATGGAATGATCCTCGCCTACGACTTCCTACTGACTTTAAGAGTGAGGCACTAACTGTTGATCCCAACATGTTCCAGTGTTTGTGGAAACCAGACCTTTTCTTTGCCAATGAGAAAAATGCAAACTTCCATGATGTCACACAGGACAACATTCTGCTATTCATCTTCAGGAATGGAGATGTCTTGATCAGTATGAGGTACCCAATTTTATTTTTTTAATCAATCTCCATGACCCATGGCCTTCTCCTTTTTACTCTGAATAGCACTCTGAGCAACACATAATTATTTTGATGGAAATTACTTCCATCTATCGCCATCTAGTGTGATTTATGAGCAAATTCTTGAAAAATGCATGACATTCAAGGTAGGCAGGAAAGTTATTTATCAGTATACAACACAAGGCTGTACGAGGAAATTAAAGTTTGTAGCCTTCACGTTACACACATAGAACTTAAGAGATAATGCATTGTATATTATAATAGGGTAACATGCAAAATAATTAATTGAAACACTACTGTACATACTTATTTATATACATATATACATGTATACACCCAAGAAATAATTCTGCAGGGTTACGGTAAGTTATAATAATTTGTGTTAAGTTCAATTTTATTTATGTAGCACTAATTCACAACAAACTGGTCTTAGAGAGAAATGGAAGGTTAGATATACAGTCTACAGTTAGCTAAAACCCCCTAGATCAAGAGTGGGCTTTTTAAGATTGTGGCTCAGGAGGTAGAGCATGTTGGCTGTTAATCGGAAGGTCGGTGGTTCAATCCCCGGATCCCCCAGGCTGCGTGTTGAAGTGTCCTTGGGCAAGACACTGAACCCCGAATTGCCCCTGGTGGCTGTTCCACCAGTGTATGAATGTGTGTGAATGTTAGTTTTTGTTTGAGCACTTAGGCTCAGTGAGTGAATGTGTGTGTGAATGGTGAATGCAGAAGTAGTGTAAAAGCGCTTTGAGTGGTCGAAAGACTAGAAAGGCGCTATACAAGTACGGAGCATTTACATTTACATTTAAGATGAGGTTAATTACAGCTATTTAAAGGACTGTGGTATATAGCCTGTTAATAAAGACAGATTGATCATATAGTTTATATCATATATCATATATCATATAGTAAAGAAGTGCTGATTGAGGGCAAACTGTTTAGACGACAAAATTATTGAAGCTTAATTCCAGTAAGCCTTGGTTAGCCATTAAGAGTCTACTAAGCCTAACCGGAATTAAATCTGTGGCTCCTAGTTTACTTCTGTACGACAGTGTGGTGCGTGTGACATTGTTTTATTCTTCTGCACATGCAGGTCACTTTCAGGCTGTGGACAGTACACACTGGCGTCTGATTTCGGTCACATTACTGTCAAACAGAAAAATTGGAATCTACCAGTAAGGCCTGCAGTCTGAATGTAGCTTAGATGACCTCCAATTGGCGTAATTGGAAGTCGTTACCACCGACATGAATAATAATCTTACTTTATGTTTATCCTCAGCTGGTTCTCTTTGCCTGTATGTATATGCATGAATGCCTGGCCCATCGGCAGATATGTACACGCTTATGCAATACACTAAGATGTCTTTGAAGGGATTCAGTACAAGGGGCTGGAAGGCCTGTAAGATAATGCTGTCTGTGCCTGGTGTGGTCCATTATGTGACGTGGGACTTAAAAGAATGTCTTCATTTAAGATAAATTTCCTCCATGCAGAAAATAAATAAATAAATAAACTACACTTGTTACATGTACCATTACATGTAACTATTTTACATACAAAGAAGGCAGAGGAGTAACTGAACATTTGACATACCGAGCAAGAGACAGCAGGAGAGGGAGAGAGAAGCCATCGCTAGCTGCTAAGCTAACATACGGTAGCGTTAGTTACTAAATGTCTCTAAAAGAACTAACTTCTGTAATAACGAATCTAACACATTTATCAGGTATTCAGTTAGCTCACCAGAACACGCTATCAACTATGGTTGAACAATTTTTAGAAAATAATCTAATCGTGATTTGCAATTGCAATGCAATATGCACTGTTACGTCCCAAGGTCTAGGGGGTGTCCTGGATGTAACATAAAGGTGTTGCTTTCCACTCTTCCCACTCCCAAACAAAGCCAGCACACAGTAATGACCATTAAGCAGTTTTAATTATTTACATCGGAGATGAGCAGTGCCCAAAACAACAACCAAAACACTCTAAGAAAACCTAAAACTTTCCTAAACTCAAAACCAAAAGATAAAGAAAAGACAAAGCTCTAAACTAGGCTTCTAAGTAAAACAGGAGAAAACGGTGCAAACAAAAAAAGGGCTTCTCACTCCTACTCACTGCTAACAGTGGACACAGATATAGCAAAACAAAGAAAATTGCTTCATAGCACTCAAAACATGGCAAAGCCAACAAAACCAGGTTTTCATAAGAAAATCAGCATGACTAAGGTAAACTACTTACGATCTAAGCTTAACATATTCACAACAGTTCACTATACAATGAACACAGACATAACACACAGTACTCAGGCAGCTTGGGAATGGCAGAGAGAGAGAGAAGAGTTCCTGTCAGTGGCTTAAGATGGCTGTTGTTATCCGGTTGCCCAATCAGGAGGCTCCAATCAGCTCTACTTGACCAATCCAGGGTGTCCACCTGCTCTCCAGTACCTGCATATACTCACACACACACTAGGGAGGAGAACAGCTGACAGTACAGGGAGAGAAACACACAACAAAATATGACCCCAGGGTCATAACAGCACTAAAAGCTTGCTAAAAAAGAAGTTTTTATGCTTTTAAAAGAAGACATTGTTTCAAGTGGGCCTTTCCTGTGGTAGAGAATTCCAGAGTAGGACCATAACTGAAGATTATTTAGAATTTGTTTTAGGTATAATGAGGAAACCTTTACTTGATGATCTGTCCAGTGTGCATTAAAGGGATTATGCATATATATTTTTTGTAATGAAATTAATCACTTTTCTATTGTGTGCCTGTGTGTGAAGGGGTTGTAACATCACATAAAAACTATCCCCTTGCTGTTTTTTCTGTTACCTTTGTCGGGCAGTATGCCTAATCCTATGCAAAGACTCTGGGTTGGATTTTCCACAAAATCCATTGGCTGTGACATGCATGTACCATCCTGAGTCTCTTGCCTGCTGAATCTGTACCTTACATAGCAGCAACACTGCAGATAACAAAATGGAGTCCCATAACACCAAAGGATCGGCTCCCAGCAGAACACAGGCTCCAACACAAACTCCACATAAGGATAAAAACCAACAAAACAGTTACAGTATATGTGATGTAGCCTGTCAGGCCAAACAAAAATCAGGAAATCAGATGCCAGCATCAGAAAAGCCAAGTCACAGAGAAACCTCGGCTTTATTTTACATTTACATTTACATTTACTCATTTGGCAGACGCTTTTATCCAAAGCGACTTACATTTGAGGAACAACTTACAAGTATCAACAGAGCATCAAATACAGATCTAACAACTGATAATACATACTAGTAAGAGCAGCAATAAATCCTAGTAAGAGCTCATAGTACATATCACATCAATGGGTAAATAATGTAGGGAAGGAAGTAAGAGTTAACAGAAAGTGCAATCAGAACAAAAAGTGCAGTCAATACAAGATAATTGTAGGGATAGAAGAAGAAGAGCACAGGAAGTGCATGTTAGAGGTTAGTTAGTTAGAGGTGTTATAAGAGGAAGTGTTCTCGGAAGAGATGAGTTTTCAAGAGCTTCTTGAAGTTAGAGAGGGACGCCCCTGCTCTGATGGCGTGTGGTAGCTCGTTCCACCATCGTGGTGTCACAGATGCGAACAGCCGGGACTGGGATACGCTTTGTGTGAAGGGCTGGCAGAGCCAGGCCGTTCATTGGAGGAGCCGTAGAGGGCGAAGGAACGTAGGTTTGTATAATGGAGTTTAGGTAGATGGGTGCAGACCCGATGGCCACTCTGTATGCAAGCATTAGTGACTTGAATTTGATTCTGGAGGCCACGGGAAGCCAGTGAAGGTCACTGAGTAATGGAGTGACATGAGTCCTTTTGGGCTGATCAAAGACCAGGACAGCTGCTGCGTTCTGAACCATTTGTAAGGGTTTCACAGCACAAGCTGGAAGACCTGCTAGAGCTGCTTGCAATAGTCGAGGCGAGAGATAACCATGGCCTGTACCAGAAGCTGGGTGGCATACTGAGTGAGGTAGGGCCTGATTTTCCTTATGTTGTATAGAGCAAAGCGGCATGACTTAGAGACAGCAGCGACATGGTCTAAAAGGACAGCTGATCATCAATCAAGACACCCAAGTTTCTCACCACCTTGGTTTGAGTGATGGTTGAGGAGTCAATTTGTAGCTTGATGTTATGGTAAATGGATTGCTTGGCTGGAATGACCAAGAGTTCAGTCTTGGAGAGGTTTAGTTGAAGGTGGCAGGCCTTCATCCATGTAGATATGTCTGAGAGACAGTCTGTAATCCGCGCCGAGACAGTGGGATCGTCTGGCGGGAAGGATAGAAAGAGTTAGCGTATCGCTCTGCGTAGCAGTGGTAAGAGAAGCCGCAGTGAGCGAATGATCGGCCCAAGTGAGGTGGTGTAAATTGAGAAGAGAAGGGCCCTAGTACTGAGCCTTGGGGCACGCCTGTGGAGAGGCAGTGGGAGGAGGATAATTGTCCTTGCCACAAGACATTGTAGGAGCCCAGAAAGGTAGGATTCGAACCACAGGAGTGCTTTACTCGAGATGCCCATTGCTGAGAGTGCAGAAAGCAGGATTGCGTGGTTGACTGTATCAAAGGCAGCTGATAGGTCTAGCCAGTGTTGGGCAAGCTACTTGGAAAATGTAGTGAGCTAAGCTACTAGCTACTCTACATTAAATGAAGCTTCACTACACAGAAACTACCCCCCAGTGAAATGTAGCAAGCTAAGCTACAGCAACGTGGCAAAAGTAGCTTAGTTACATCTAAGCTACTTTAATTTTTTTTATAGTTTATTGTTAGGTTATTTATATAAATATTTATATACACACACTCACACACACACAACATAGGCCTAGTTTATATTGAACCAACTTCATTCCACAGTAGCAATAGAAGAAAGACTAGAAATCTGCTCCCATGTGTGTGCGAGAGAGCTAAATCAGAGACAGAAACTCTCCTACTTACTGCCATGTCATTGCTGCTAAATGTAGGTCCTCATGCAACAAACGGAGAACCATTGTTGTTTGTATAAAGCAATTTAATTATCATATTATTCATTAATTAAATTAATTAATTATTAATTTATTCTATAAATTAATTCTATATTTATATATCTATATCTATATATATCTATATATATATATATATATATATATATATATATATTTCTATATTTTTTTATAGTTTATATGTGACTTTGTGCTCTGGCAACATTGCAACCTAAACAACCTAAACATTCATGGCAGAGAAAGAGCGAGAGAGAGAGAGAGAGACAGAGAGAGAGACACTCCGTCGCACGTGTGTTTATTCCCCTGCAGCAAAGTCGCAAACATCAGCCCAAGGATCGGTGCGTGATGTCACCATCACAGGAAGCGCTTCTGCCGGCTGCACATACAGGTCCGTGTGTGGCGGCGGTGTCACTTACTGATCCTTCAGAAATGCTTGGGAAAATGTAGCCTGTGTGGAAGCTACCGCGCTACTCGGTCAATAAAAGAGCTTCGTTACTGAAAAGCTATTTGATTCAGTAAATAGCGACGCTACCACCAAGCTACTGAGAAATGTAGTTAAACTAGTAACGGCGCTACTTGTAGCGACGCTGCTGCCCAACACTGGGTCTAGCAGGATGAGAACCGAGGATTGGGCTGCAGCTTTCGCTGACCTCAGGGCTTCTGTTACAGACAGAAGAGCCGTTTCAGTAGAGTGGGCACTCTTAAAGCCAGACTGATATGGATCTAGGAGGTCATTCTGTGAGAGGTATTCTGAGACCTGCTTGAAAACCGCTCGTTCAAGAGTTTTGGATAAAAATGGTAGAAGGGACACTGGTCGATAGTTCTCAACTTGAGTAGGGTCAAGTGAGGACTTTTTGAGCAAGGGTGTAACCTGAGCCCTTTTGAAGGTGGTCGGGAAGGTTCCAGAAGCCAGAGACGTGTTTATCACGTGAGTGATTGCCGGGACCACAGTAGTAGAAATGGCTTGGAGGAGATTTTGAAATTGATAAAACTGACACTGAATTGGCTTTCATTCTAATGAACAGGTAAGTTAACGTAAAAGCAAAGCATGTAAAATACATTGCTCTTTTGGCTTTAGTTATCCAGTGTAGAATATTATATTTGTATGGCTTGCCACATTACTTCACCAGCTACCACACCATTAGTGACTGCTGAAAACTACATAGACCCTTTAAATGAGCATGTCAACAACATAAGATGGAGCAAAGCCGTTCATAGATTTAAAATCAATAGAGGTATATTAAATTTGGTTGTTTTATTGGGAGCCAGTGAAGATAAGTTAAAATAGGAATGATGAGTACAGTGTAGTGTTGACTCACACTGGAAGCGTTTCAGGAGCGAAGCTTGTTTGACGTTGTTGACTTGTTGTTCATTTTTCTTTTTTGTGCCTTTGCTATGGGTAAGTAGACTACGTAATTTAATGGTTTATTTGTGTCTATTTTAATTGTGTTTATTTTAGTTACTTCCTGCTATTTCACAATAATACTATTTCATACTAGCCTGCTACTGTTTCCTGGCCTACAGTTCAAAAGGTACAGTTAAATATACAGACAGCATTGATTAAGAGGTTATGGCTGTGTTTGATTTAAAATTACATTTATCATAATTTTGTATATCTCACATGTGGTGTCCATTAGCAGAAGGAGAACACATGCATTTGTTCTCCTACTTGAGAGACTACAGTGGGGAATGGAAGGAAAAGGAGTCAACATAGGGATTTTGATCATTTTGTGGATTTTGATCATTTTGTGGCTGGGCTGAGGCTGGACACCCATCGTCATCATCAGTATTTTCAGATGACAGCAGCACAGAAGGAATTTCTGTCAATCATTGGCCCTGAACTGACCAGACAATCAACAAATTACAGAGCTGCCTTAGAACCCAAGCAGAGACTGGCTGTTGGACGGAAGTAAGTTTAACAAGCCTGATAAACTTATTAATATGAATAAATCATACTAACCCAATAGAAAATGTAAATACTATGTCACTATGCAGAATAACTGTAAAATTCACCTTTTTAAAAAGCTATTTAGAAAATATACATATAAAAATCTCAACTTTAACTAAAACTTTTGTAAAACAGCACAGATAAAAAAGACCCAATTTCCAAACAAATTTACACATTCACAATAAATACTACTACCTGTATGCTACTTTACTACAAGTCAGTGGAGTAAGAACCAGCACTGAAGTCTTCCCATTGTGGGTTGTGTTGAGATGAGAACGCGTTGGAAAGACTACTGGCCTGGAGGTGTGACTGGAGTGCCCAGAGATGTCGTGACTTGGGGAAGGTTGTGGTGTGTTGGGCAGTCGGTGAATGGGTTTCTAACCAGCTGTATGGAGAGTAGTTTGGTGGTGGGCTGTGCCTTTCCCAAGGTTGTTAAGAATGTCATTATCCTGTCTATGTAACATTGGCACAAGGCTCCCCAATGTCTGTGGTCTGCACTTTTCTCCTGTGCAGACTGTTGTCCCCTGGCAGGACTCGACCTCTCGTCCCTGGGGCTACAGGACCTGGAGGGCTTTTCCCTCTCCCTGGAGGTTGTGAGTACAAATACTAATAGGGCCGGAGATCCAGATATAGATGTGTAGTTGCTGTACGGCTGAGATACTGCTACTGTACATGACAGTTGATCCGAACCAGATAATGATAGTTGAGTAGCAGATCTCCCCGTCTTCCACAACCGTTGTTTGTGGACAACTCATGTTGCAAGTATGATCCCTCACCACCTTTATGATGAAAAATGAATAAATACCATTTTGCTATAATCACAGATACTATTATTTGATACATTTCATACATACGGTTTTTAGAGGGCAGAAGTCGAAGTCAAAAAGCTGAGTGGAAAAGAGGAAAATCGCTAGAATCCTGACACAGGGAATCACGACAGACTGGCACAGGTACAGAGGGGACAAGGGTATTTATATACTAGGGCAGGGGAGTCAACAAAGTACAGGTGGAGCATATAAGGGCGGGGAATGGTAATCACACATGGAGGGAAGGCAGACGAAGACCTGGACAGAGACACAAGATGAGCCACTGAAACAAAACAGGAAGTGGCAACAGACAAGGAAACAGAAAACATCACCTAACTGCGGGAGCTGGGCGTGACAATGTTTATATAGAGATGTGAAATAAGATTAGGAGTCTGCACAAGGTGTTTATTTTTTAAAAATCGACCGGATTCTCTATGTTGTTCTATTTTTAACTTCCTGCCCGGTCCATCTGCTCCGTGCTGCTTGACACAGCTTCCGTCAAAAATAGCACTTTGCATTTTGATTGAGCTGCAGCTGTTTAAGAGTCTTTTTGGGAAGACCAGTTAAGAGACCATTGCTAAAATAATCAAGTTGTCCATATGCTTCTCTTGGTGTTAGGACACCGACCCGTTTATTCTTGCTGGATTGCTTTGATATAGCTTCTGAAGTTGAGATCTGAGTCTATTAGAACGCTGAGATTTGGAACTTGTTTTTATGGCCTGAATATTAAGGTATTTACTAATAGTAATTTTATTTTTTTGTTGCCAAACACAATAAAATCGCTTTTTTGTCATGATTTAATTCTTGGCTCATCCAATTATTTATTTCCTCTAAACATAGGCTGTAGTCATCTGGTGAGAGAGCCATATATATCTGCATGATTGTGGTAAAACATTTTTGTTTTTCTGTAGGATTTGACCCAATGGCAGCATAAAGAGATCCAAGAATTGATGCCTGAAGGATTCCGCATGTCATAAGCTGCATTTCACCAAATGTATCCAAGACTTTTAGTCCCAGGATCTACTTTTCAAGGAACTAAAAGGTTTCTTGAGCCCATTGTTGTGCGCATTTCCACCGCTGATTAAAGACCTGTGAAATTTAGGCAAATTAACCAGCTGACGTATATTATTACTCTGACGAATGCCATACAAAGCAATGGACAGACAATTATTTAGTAAAGCCACTATCGATTAGCAAATTTAATAAAAGACAATACGCTCGACCACTAAAAATAGTTTCTTTTTTGTGAGGGGCTATAATGAAGAGACACACCATTCAAGTTCATAAAAAATATAACAACAAACTGGACAAAACCATCAGGTTCTTAAAAGAACTACAAAGATACAATCACAACAGTTTGGAAGGTCATTAAAAAATTTCCACCTGAAAAGTTCTGCAGATCAGCTCATAGCACTTACATCTGTGTCAGCCTGAGTGTCAGTGGCAAAGAGACAAGCAGTAGTTGCAAAACACCCGAAATTCTCGACTTAAGGCGAGTACCCTCTACGCAACCATTCAGGAATG
This sequence comes from Lepomis macrochirus, assembly GCA_024633595.2. Classification (NCBI taxonomy): domain Eukaryota; kingdom Metazoa; phylum Chordata; class Actinopteri; order Centrarchiformes; family Centrarchidae; genus Lepomis; species Lepomis macrochirus. The sequence continues at coordinate 10,460,962 of JALXJV020000011.1, read as the reverse complement.
CACTTCAAGTACCGGTACTTTGGGAAAGTACTACCTCCTGAGCAGGGATTTTTTGAGTCCCTGGTCGCTGTGGTGAAACAGTGAGTTCTTCCAGAGGTTCCTAGTTCTGGGGTATAGTTCCTGCGGTGGAAACATGGTTATAGCCACTCTATTAGATTCATAGCTGATTAAGATACTAGGGCTGTTATTTCCTTTTCCTGATGAAACTTGTTTCTGTGTTTCTGTGCACAGGCTGTCGGTGACACTGTCTTGTCCCTTGGATCTTACGCTCTTCCCAATGGACACACAGCTGTGTAAAATGCAGTTGGAGAGCTGTGAGTCCACACACACACACACACACACACACACACACTCACACACACACACACTGTTAAATACTTATAGGCAGTGAAACAGAGTTTGACACAGAAAGCGAATGCAGACAACTACAAAACAAAACAGGAAATAGAGCATGACACTAAATAGACAAGGCACTCTGACGAAAATGTAACTTGACACAGACACCGAACATACTATTCTCAAAATACAGAAACAGATGAGGACACGGACAGACCTACAAGTGGACCAGAACAAACCAGACAACAACCAGAATCAATAAAACAGAACACTGAATACATGTAAAATCTAAATGGAAACTAACTAGAGATAAGAGATAAACTAAGACACAGGACTTAAAACTAAGATAGGAAAACAGAATGAAATAGAAATGGTAATAACTGAACATGGCTGAACATCCAAATAAACATAAAACTGAAGCAAAGCTGTTAAAGGTGTTTCTAAAACAAGTAGAATGCACATAAATCCTGCATTATTGGTTTCAGTCTTTGCCTACACCGGTTTTGTTGTTCATTTGCTGTCAGCACAATAGTGTTAAACAAAAGCAGGATGTGAATTGTGTTGGCAGCATGTTTGCACATGATACAAGCAAAACGGGAACACACTGATAACATTTATCCATAGCTCTAGTGCTCAAAAACTCTACAGGGTCCCTTTAAGTTTTGGCCAAAAACAAAACAATATTGATTAGTGCAGCTTTAATGCCTGTGATCTGTACTCAGGAAATTGTGGATCCAGTTCATTATTGGCAGTGGAATATGACATAGTGTAGTTTTCTATTTATAAGGTGTGATTGGACAGTATTAAAAACACAGTGGATATCTAGACAGTAACAGCAAAAACAACAAATAAAATGTACAGTACATACTGTCATGGACATACATGGATACCCACTTGCACATACATACATACTGTCATGCATAAATATCTATGTATGTGCGAGGTGAATATTAATGTATGTGCAAGGTGAGCATGTATGTATGTATGGGTGAGGTGAGTATGTATATATGAGTGAGTTGCTGTATGTGTACATGTTGAAAGGGTAGGGGGTTGGCTCTTCGTGCAGCAGGGCTGGGGATTACTAAATCCCTGTCAAGAAAACTTTCTTTTTATTTGGGGGTGTATAAGTGATTGCTAAATGAGTAAATGTACATGGAAGATGAACGTTCTTTTCCATTAACATAGCTATTTAACTATGATTCTTATTCCTGTGTGACTGTTACTAATTAGCAGTGTTGTTCAGTGTCTTTATATTTTCCTATGAATGTAACCTAAGCTGTACCTTTGTATGGAGACCTAACGATATTAACAGTTTTATTTCATTTCAGTGAACCCCTAACCATGTGACTATCAGCCAGGAAGCATAGAAACTGAGAAGTGGCCTGTGGTCACCACCTGCAGAACCACTCCTTTATTGGGGGTGTCTTGCTAATTGCCTATAATTTCCACCGGTTTTCTATTTGCACAACAGCATGTGAAATTGATTGTCAATCAGTGTTGCTTCCTAAGTGTACAGTTTGATTTCACAGGAGTGTGATTGACTGGGAGTTACATTTAGTAAGTATTCCCTTTATTTTTTGAGCAGTGTATTAATTTGCTGCATGTGTGTTTCTGTTGTTGGTCTAAACAGATTTTTCTGTGAGAAAAGCATTGTGTTCTCTGTCATATGCTGTCTCACTGGAGTGATAAGCAGAACAGTGCCCTGGAGGACAATATGCCACCTGGCCAAGCCCCTGCTTCCCCAGATCCTAGGCACCTGATAGGCATGAAGAAGTCCAGAAAAACAAAGTGGGCTTAGCAGGACCAGTTCTGTGACCCCAGGGTGGACCTTATCCAGAGGCAGTTGGAGGAAATGCATAAGACAATCAAATACATGGCTGCAAATCAGCACCGCCTTTTGGATCTGCCACACCTGCACACACATGTGTGCCTCCATGTCCAGATGCTGTTTCTCTCTCTGCCTCAGATAGTTTGAATAAGACCGGCAGCTCTGGCTGTGGCTGCTCTGGGCAGGTGGAAGCTTATGATGAGGGAGATGAGTTTGGTAATGATTCCAAGATTGCTGAGTCTGATGGTTTTTCTGTTGAGGCTCTGCTCTCACAGGCGGGACAGCTCCTGGTCTTCCTCCCCCTTCTTCCCTATCAAAAGTATCTGCACTGGACTGGGGCCCAGTGCTAGAGAGCATGGCCTGGATGGTGCAACAAAGGTGGGCCAGACTTTTGCGCTATTGGCTGGAGCCTCATGCAGAAGCAATAGCGTTTCTCGTCACCCGAATATGAAGTTAACACCACTGATGGGTTGGTGGTGAAAGCCTATCAATCTATCAGCAGCAATGGCCTCGAGACAAAAGAGGCAAAACTAATGATCTTCTGCTAGTGTACTTTGAGGGGCTGATACAGGACCTGGAGTCCAAGAACCCAGTTGACCTCCTGCCAGAGATTGTTGTTGTTGATAAGGTTGTAGACACGGTGATCCAGGGTGCTAGCTCTCAGGCCATGGTTCTTCTTCCTTAGCGCAGCTACATGTGGCCCAGCACAATATTTGGCTGAGCCAGTCTGGTTTGGCAGATGCAAACCAAGCTGCAGTTCGGGAGGCTGCAAGAGCTCCCTGTGAGGTGTTTGGACCTACAACAGACCATAGGATAAGGTCCAGAAAGTCGGGCTGCATACACAGTCCATCTGCCAGCCTGGTCCTTCAAGGCCTGTGGCTTGGGGGCCTTTGGAGAGGCATTGAAGTCTCCAGCACCCTCGTTTTGTGGAGCAGCGCTCCTCCTGCAGTTCTGGGACTGAGGTAGGGCTGCAACTAATGACTATTTTGATTGTCGATTAATCTATCGATTATTGAAATGAATAATCGACTATTCAGATTATGAATTGCAAAATTACACAATGCGTCTTATTTAGCTATCAGCTTTTAAATTAACTTGAGATTGTTAGGCATGTGCTAATCAACAGTCATAACAATGAAATAAATACTGCTTTCAAAAATACATCTTTTAATGAACGTTTCTGCTGCAGCAAAGAAAGTTCCACTGAAATCAAGCCTTGATCTGAGCAGCTGATCTGCTGTTTAGTGACGGAGCATTTTACACGCCAGTGCTGCAACACACTGGGATAAACTGACACCATATACAAAGAAAGGAATAATGTCATGCATTACATTTGCCAAATTTACAGTGGGGTCAATAGTTATTATAATTATTAATTAACGATTTTATAGTAGACAGCGTTTCACAACGTTTATATATTTTCCCCTAACTCAACAACTCAAATTACACAGATCCAGACTCCACAGCTCCAGAGCCAGCAACACCCGCAGGAAGCGACAGGAGGAGGAAGCACACGACCACGGGAGAGGGAGAAAAAATCGAGTTAGTAACATGCATTAATGGGATGAGGTTGCACTCAGAGAGAGAGAGAAGAGGAGAGGAGCTCAGTGCATCAGACATGTCGTTTACTCTCACATTAAGCAAATTTCAAGGACCGCCTTTTTTCACCTACGTAATATTGCAAAAATCAGGAACATCCTGTCTAAAAATGATGCAGAAAAACTAGTCCATGCATTTGTTACTTCTAGACTGGATTACTGCAATTCCTTATTATCAGGCTCTGCGAACCTGACACTGCCTCCGCTTTGGTGTCTGCTGCGGTGGTTGCTTCAGCTGCTGACTGGAACCTTGTGCCAACTGCCATACTGCTCTTTTCTCCTCCATGAACTGTGCTCTCAGCTCCTCTGCAAGTTGCTGCATGAACTTCCTCCGAGGTAATTTACTGCTGGTGCACTCCTTGAAGAGGATGTGGGCATTGATCCCAGCCAGGTCGAGGATGTTATAAAACACAGCGACTGGCCATCTACGTGTGCAGCCTTTCACCGAGTATGCCCTTGCCATTTGGTCGAGGGCGTCCACGCCGTGCTTGGTGTTGTTATAGTGCGTCACCGACTTCGGGCTTTGCCTTCGACCCATCGGTGATGCTCGCAGCTTGTGTGCACGGAACTCAAAATACACACATTCTTCCTCGGCTTTCCCTGGTAGATGATAAGCGTTGCTTCAGCAAATTTCAGCACCTTTGTGCTAAACAGCTCCGCTTGTTCTTTCGCGGAAGGGGGCAACTCACGTTTCGTTTTCCCCACAGTGCCAACCAGGTTGGTCTTCTTTGCCTGTAAGGCGGTGGCCAGTTTGAGAGACGTGAAGAAGTTATCGGTGGTGATATTTCTTCCCTTCCCAAGGAATGGCTCCGCCAGCCTCAGCACCACACTCTCTCCCACCAGCTGACCCCTGCTCCGCGTCTCCTCTTTTCCCAGGTATGGAGCCTCGTTCAGCATGTATTTGGTTTGAACATCAGCAGCCAGCCAAAATTTGATGCCGAATTTATCGGGCTTATTCCCCATATACTGAATAAATTTGCACCGGGCCTTGGTGGGGAACAGCTGCTCATCAATTGTGATGTCGGCACTGGGCTTGTAGCAGGCAATGCTGATCTGAACGAACTTGTTCCATGTGGCCGACACCAGGGCAAATTTGTCATCCTGCAGGCGCTCACGTCGGGTCTCCTTTTCATCGAACCGCAGGAATCTCATTATCTCCCTGAAGCGATTTCTGGGCATGGTTTCTTTGAAAAATGGAAAGCCCCATTTTTTCTGACCACAGGCTGTCTATCTCCATGTTTTTTGCACCCTGTGAGCCACGGATATATACCTAGACTTCTTCCCTTTCCCGTGGTCGTGTGCTTTCTCGTCCCTCTCCTCCTATCACTTCCTGCAGGTGTTCCTGGCCCTGAGCTGTGGAGTCTGGATCTGTGGTTGAGAGTCTCCTGCTGCCCCATGTTCCTACTCGACACCCTCTGCTACAATTACAACTACTGTTACTAGTCCTATTGCTATTATTACTGTTATTATTATCATTAACACAACTATAAATATCTGTACCATTTTCATTCAGTCTATAACATTACCTTTACTGTCTGTACCTATCTGGGGCTAATTCTGTATTCTGTCACCATGCGAGCATGCTTGACCTTGAAGGGAAAGAGGGTAATCACGGAGTGCATCACAGGCTGCATTGCCTGCAGGTCGGTGTCTGTGATGCAGTGTCAGCGGATGCTGGGCCTCTGTGCTGCAGCATCCCTGGTTGACCCCTTAAGCCTATTGCACACAGGACCACTGCAGCTTTGGTTCAGGGGACTCCCTGCCCAGGGACGGGTTGACTTGCTCTGTCTCTCCCAATTATGCTGGGAAGACAAGTCATGACCAGAACAGACAGCACAGCTGTGGTGGCACAGGTGCTCCTGGTGGTGGCAAATTGTCCAAAGAGACCATGGATGGCATGGGTTCACTAGATGCTGGAGGGGATCCCATGGCAGCTTACAGTCAGACTGGATATGCTGTCCCAAGTGAAGGGCAAGATATGAGACTTCGGAACCTTGGGCGGCTTGAAGCTTCATGTTTTGCCCTTGGCGGCAGCATTTGCACTCACTTGGCCTAGATGGAGATGTGGTTGAAAGAGGGGTCAAGGAAGCCATCTACACACGGGTCAAGAAGCCATTATTGAACAGAGCCCCTCCTCTGTTCAATAATAGCTTCTTGACACCACTTACAATGCTGTCTTTTCATCACTTCCCAGGAAACTCAACAAATGTAACCTATTGGCCTCAGGTGAAGATACCAACGATGGTCGTTCAGTCTTGGCCTCGGGTAGTCCTAACGACTTTAACGACTGTCGTTTCAGCAACCATGAACACTAACGAACCAGCAGTATCGACGATCCTGGCAAAAGATCCCACTGAGGTTAAATAGCTGAGTTTGCCTACCAGTCAGTCAGAACTGAAGAAGTTCCGTGGATGAGGGACGAAACGTCTTCCAGTATCTTCAACCAAGTCCAGTTGCCCTTGACTTTAACCTTTGTTGGAAAAAACTTAACTCCTAAATGTAAATGTATGTTGCTTTTCTCCAAAGTGACTTTTGTGGCTTTTAGTGAAGCGTAATCTGCACAGACAGCTGTTAAAATAACACAAATATCTCGCTCTATATGTGTTCATAACTTATTTCATAACCAGACTTGTCAGTAAACCTGCTTTTTGGACTACACCTGCATCCAGCATCTTCTTCCATAGTAGGAGCTGCCCGTCAGCAGAGTGGCTGACAGACAGACCTATTAATATCATTAGGTCTCCATGCATGGGTACACCTTAGGTTACATTCATGTGACAATATTTTTATTTTTACTTTTATACCCCCAAAAAATTAAAAGGTTTCAATGACAGAAATTTAATCCCCGTACCTGACGCATGAAGAGCAATGACACTGGCATGGAGTGGGATTTGAACTTCACACTTTGAATTGTCTTCTACACCAAAGGCATGAGTGTTTTACTCACACATAAATACATACTCACCTCATGCAGATAGACATACTCACTTTGCACTTATATACATACTTAACCTCACACACATACATACTTACGCATGAAAGTATGTATGTGGAAGTGAAGTTTTACATTTTGGCCTAGGAAGCTTTTCATGCTAAAGTACAGCATGCGCCAATTGTCCTGGCCTGTGGTCTGTTTGACAGGAAATATTCCACGAGGCCTCAGTTAGCTGTGCTGGACTGGCTTATTTCTTTACTGTTGGAATTTACCATTTTTATTTAAAACCACATCCTTTACAGCAATCCAAGCTTGAAATTACTTTCCTCAAAGACATAGATAGTACAGACTATAGCATTGGTATTCCAAATCTCCTACACGAGGACTTCCAGTTTGGAGCTCAGTTGAACTGGACTGAAATTACCATGCACGCCTCATGGTTTATGGTAAATAGTGGAGGAGTAAAAATTGGATTGGTGGGCAGAGAATCTTCTATAAGGTCTGTCAAAAGTATCGAGGATTGGGGGAAAAAATGTAAAAACTGGGAAAAGGGCAAAACAAATTGAGTTTAAAAACTGTATGTATGAATAATCTGTCTAATAAAAAGTTATACAATGTGGTAAATCTGCTGAAAATATTAAATTATGCATTTTAATTTTTATGTTTTAGTTGGCTATACTACCAGCGATCTTGTGTTCATGTGGCAGTCTGACCCAGTTCAGATGGAAGAGATTGCTCTCCCTCAGTTCGACATCAAACAAGAGGACATAAAATATGGAAACTGCACAAAGTACTACCAAGGAACAGGTTAGTAATTCTTATATCTTATATATATTATATCTCTCTAATAGTGGTGGGGCACGATTAAAATTATTAAGCGGAACTAATTGCATGATTTCCTTGTGATTAATCACATTATGTGCAAAAATGCAGCACAAAAGTGCAATAACGTGAGGTTTGCGAACACTTTAAACAAATAATGTGCTTTTTACCAGCAGTATTCCCTTTAACCAGTAGCAATAAAGTATTTATTGTAAATCTCAACTTAAACATTAATGTAATCAAATCAAATATTAAACGAAAGGTATTTGCCACTGCCAGGGCATTAACTTTTATCTAGCTTGTTATAACAAGTTACCATTAGAGTTTAGTTTTCTTTGGGGGGGTTTTCTGAACAGGTATCAGCAGAAACATTGGTCGAGCAAAAGGTGTAGCATCAGGCTGGTGCATTCCCGTGAAAACTGTTGCGGTTGTACTCACCTTACGCACATGTCCATACTTGTCCCACACGCTGCATCCAACGTAGTCTGTCAAAGCCTCCCTTTGCTGCTTGTTTAGGTGGATGATATGCAGTAACACACTTTCAAAATAATATTTTTTTAAAAAATGCATTAACGTGAGATAAAATAATTGCGAGATGAGGGTACGCTCACAGGTACAGGTTGTTAATTATTATCATCTTGCAGGTTTGAAATATGTTTAAAACGAATCAGTTGAGACAGAATTGTAAGGTTTTCGTGAAGTTCTATGAAGCACTGAATATCTAATATCTCTGTGTTGTTTCAGTGTCATTAATTTTGTGTTTTAAAGCTTTAGGTCAGGGATTGGCTAATATGTTTGGGTGTCTGGTTAGCTCAGTCAGTAGTGTACAGGGCCAATCGGAAGGTTGTGTGTTTGGTCCCCCCTTGTGCAAATATATTTTTTCCCTTCTTCAACAAATTAACTATGGAGAGACTGTTTCACTTGCTCACAACAAAGCATGAGCTGGAGTGTGCATCCTGGTGATTGATCTGCACCCATCAACCTACAGTATGGACGCTTATTTTCTTTTCTGCAGCATGTCCAAGCAGAGGACTTTCCTGCACTTCTCTTTCAGGGGAATCTCATGACTCTTGTGAATGCTTTTGTCACGGTTTTTAGTGGCTCGAACCCAAATGCAGACTAAGACTCCGTTCAGGGGGTTGGATTCCTCCGGTGTGGCGGGGCAGGATAGAGCAGGGCCAGGCAGGACAGGAAAACAGATCTGACTGGGAAGAGCGTCGGCAGAGGGAAGGGGTCTTCAAAGATTCTAAACAGGGCACAGGGAACACTGGGTCAATAACAGATACAAAGTTCAGGTGGCTGGTTTAGGCAGGTCGTAGCATTAGCTACTACACAACTAATAATCCGGCGGGGAACCGAGGAGATGGCGGGGGGAATATAAGCCAGTCAGATGGTAACAGGAGACAGGTGTGTGAGGAGTTGATTGCCTGCAGCTGGAGGAAAACGCCCATCTCCCAGAGCAACGGCCCAAAGCTCCACCCTGAAGGAGAGGGGTGGAAAAGGGAGGAAGAGGGAGAGAGAGCAGGGAACGCCAAAAGAAGACAGACAAAACTAAAAACCACCAAGCATTTCTCACACACTAGTGTGAAGAGGAAGAAGACGTAATTATGTGAATAACTGTTGCTGTCAGGACTGAAATCAGTTTCAGCGCCAGCCACTATTAATTTGTTTGTTTGGCCCGAGGACTGCCTACTTCTGACCACTGCTGTAAGTGAAACCAATGTGAGCTGCACATTTTGATCAAAAAGCGATTAAAATGGAATCAGTAATGCAATCCAAGTACCACAAAATAAAAGTAATTTAATCTGATTACTTTTAGTTATTTTAGGATTACTTCAATGCCAAATAGGCAAATGAAGACTAAATTAAGAATCAGTGATGTGTTTTCTACTCAGTGTATTTTTAGAGAAACACAGAATAACACAATCTCCTATTACCAAAATCCATTTTTAAATGCTTTTATATACTTTGTCACCACTATGGCAGTATCTCGCCCATCAATGACAAAAACATTGTTTTGTAGGTATTCTTGATTAAAATTAAGTTTGTCATTTGGAAAACCATTGATTACTCATTCTGCACTTGTATTAATTTAGCATCCGATGAAAACAATACGAAGCTGCTGAAGCGTAGTGTTTCTGGGGCTGGCCCCACTGATTACTGTACAAAAACACAACTTTCTTCACTGATTCTGGTGAAACTGGATCATATTTGATGGAGAAATATTAGAAATATGGAGAAAATATTTTTCTAGTTTTCTCTCTGACGTCTCCTGGCTGCTCTGCCTCAACTCTGTGATTCACAGAGTTTCCTGATGGACAGATACCTTTACCTGTTGCTGAAGTTAGTTAACAAGCTAACTAGCTGCTGTTATTAGCTCAGTTAGCTGTGCAACTACTGGTCAAATTAGCTTACTCTGCCTGTACTGGGAGATCGGAGCACCGCGGGAGTGTTAGTGTTTATCATAAGGTGCGTTCAAGATGACGGCGGCTGACTTTATTGTCTAACGTGAGCGGCAGGGGCGGGGTATAAAATGGCGCCGTCAAGTCAGACACACTTGCAGCAGCTTGCTGTGAGCTGAGATCAATGACTGAATGATCCACACTATCGCCCGGTCTCGCTGCATTTTTAGGAGCAAGGGTGGGAGGGAGCAATCTCTCTCTCTCTCTCTCTCTCTCTCTCTCTCTATATATATATATATATATATATATATATATATATATATATATATATATATATCCTTGTTTGCAAAGCTTCGACTGTGAGATTGAAAGTCGAATCAGGCTCCGCCCATCGAAGCATCGAATCTCTGACTGTTCGGGGTCAGCCCTAATATATATATCGTTGGGTGGTAAGTCTCATACTCATGCTCGGGTCCTCTACAGAGGCCTGGGAGTTTGAGGGTTCTGTGCAGTATCTTAGCTGTTGTTAGAACTGCACTCTTTTGGACAGAGACTTCAGATGTTGTACTTGAAATCTGCTGGAGCCACTCTCTCAGTTTGGAGGTCACAGTCCACAGTGCTCTCTAGCTCCTCTTTCTGTGCCTGTTCTTGTGCCACCATGATTAGTGTTCCTGTGCTTTTCTTTAGTCCAGTCTTTTCTAGGCACTGGTAGGATTTCTTGATATCAGCCACTTCTATTTGTCAGAGGTACATGCTGTGGAGCAGCTTGTCTCTCCATGAAGGTTATTCTTTCTCCTTGTCCTCATCCTTTCTGCTGCCTGGTGTTTTTACTCAGCCCTTGATCTTTGGGGGCTATCTTCCTAATGTACTCCTGGAACTTTGTTGTCTCATCCTGGACAGTGGTTTTGACACTCGCTAGCCCTTTGCCTTCCTCACTCCGCTTAGTATACAGGTGGGGGGAAACCCTCCATGCATTGTGAGGAGCTTTTGTTGTCTTGACGTCAGTGGTCTCTTTTTCCTTCTTTGTGAAATGGAATGGAATTTGAAATGACATTTTTAACAGTGTAAATTTACTGTCTCCTCAAAATAACATGTCTAAACCGCTGACTACAAAATTGAGTACACCCCGAAGTGAAAATGTCTAAATTGTGCTGTCTGAAAAGTTGGCCTAGGCTTTAAGAAGATTGCCAAGTCCCTGAAACTGAGCTGCAACATGGTTGCCAAGACCATACAGTGGTTCAACAGGACAGGTTCCACTCAGAACAGGCCATTGTCGACCAAAGAAGTTGAGTGCACGTTCTCAGCATCATATCCAGAGGTTGTCTTTGGGAAATAGATGTATGAGTGCTGCCAGCATTGCTGCAGAGGTTGAAAGGGTGGGGGGTCAGCCTGTCAGCTCAGACATATGCCGCACACTGCATCAGATTGGTCAGCATGGCTGTCGTCCCAGAAGGAAGCCTCTTTTTAAGATGATGCACAAGAAAGCCCGCAAACAGTTTGCTGAAGACAAGTAGACTAAGGACATGGATTACTGAAATCATGTCCTGTGGTCTGATGAGACCAAGATAAACTTGTTTGGTTTAGATAGTGTCAAGAGTCTGGAGTGGCAACCAGGTGAAGAATACAAAGACAAGTGTGTCTTGCCTACAGTCAGGCATGGTGATGGGAGTGTCATGGTCTTTTTTTGTTAGCTCCCGCGTTACCCCTGTTCAACAGGTTCCGGTCCAGCTCTCCATCTTAAATGGTCCGACCCTCTAGGCCTATGGGTATTACCCTATTAGGTATAACTGAGGACTATTTTAGTTGGTGTTGAAGAGATCCCCCTAGCTTCTAACTGCCTTCTTCTGAACGTCTACCCTGCTTACTCTGAAATGGCACCTGAATAGGGAATTGCTAATATAAATAAAATTGTTAAAATAAAAACAGACACCTCCACCTTTTGTTTTTCTGGAGAGTTCTGTGTCACAGTCCGATCTGTAAAGTTGGAATCCAGCAGTCCGGTATCAGTGCTAGCTACGTTCGTGTTAAAGGTGTTGACTGCCCCCCAAAGCCCCCAACCATCAGAAATACCATAACCATCAGAAATGTTAGTACCCAAACCTAAGTCACTGACTTTATGCATGTCAACGTGCTAGCACACAGCTGTGGGGTTAGCCTTCTTTATGTTGCTGCAACGTAGCAAACGGTTGCTGAAGGGTACCTTTAGCGTCAAATAATTACACTTTGTCACGCTGTCTGAAAGCATCAGTTATGATGCACTGAGATGAGAACGCATTGGAATAAGCACCTCTTCTTATCTTCTGTACTTTCAGATTACCTTTGGAGTTTCCCTGTCATTTTTATCTTCTATAAATGTTTGCCAAAACATTTTTGAGTAATCCATACATATTCCTTCTCTGTCTGTTTCTAGGATACTACACCTGCGTTGAAGTGATTTTTACATTGCGTCGGCAGGTTGGTTTTTACCTGATGGGAGTTTATGCTCCAACTCTATTGATTGTTGTTTTGTCCTGGTTGTCATTCTGGATCAACCCTGATGCCTCCGCTGCAAGGGTGCCACTGGGTGAGTACCACAAATACAAATTAAACATGTATCAATTAACATTCAAAGACATTCAATACTAGCAGTTATGTACATCCTTCAACACAGGTAGGCTCGAATAAAAATGTTGGTAGAAATGAGTTACATTTACTTCAGCAGTCAGTTCAGCAGTCTGCATTTAAGTAGTTGTGCTCATTTGTGTAGCATGATGAAGAGAGACCAGATTATGCACACACAAAAAGACAAACTTATATCATGTGGATGTGACTCTTGTAATGTTTCAACCACAGAAGATCTTCCTTTGCACAAGTGAAGAAGAGAAAACACCTGTATTTATTTATAGGCAATAAATTATGAAACATCACAGAATTATCTCAGAATTTGATTTGTTTGCCAAATCATAATTTAATATTAATATTAAAAAATATTAATCAGTTTTTACTTATTGTAGTACTAAGACACTGTAATCACACTGCGAAATTGTCCTTGTGTATATATGGCACATTATCTAATCAGGAGATGATGATTTGTAATTTCATCACAAATCAATGCGAGTCTGTGTCACTTTATTTGAAATAATTCTCGTAACATCCACATAAAAGACTTGGAAAAGTGAGTACACCCCCTCATATTCTTGTAAATATTTGATTATATCTTTTCATGTGACAACACTGAATAAATGACACTTTGTTACAATGTAGAGAGAGTATACAGCTTGTGTAACAGTGTAAATTTGTTGTCCTCTTAAAGTAACACACCCATAAATGTCTAAACCGCTGGCCACAAAAGTGAGTACACCCCTAAGTGAAAATGTCCAAATTGGGGCCCAAAGTGTCATTATTTTGTATTATTTTGCCATTATTTGCCAGCACTACCTTAATCTTTGGCATGGAGTTCCCCAGAGCTTCTCAGGTTACCACTGGAGTCCTCTTCCACTCCTCTAGATCGATATCATGGAGCTGGTTTGAGAACTTTGATGCAGTATGCGGCGTATGATCTGAGCACTGACAGGCTGACCATCTTTAGGTAGAGCGACCATTATTTTTTTCAGATTCTCAGAGTTCTTTGCCATGAGGTGCCATGTTGGCCTTTCACTGACCAGTATGAGGGAGTACGAGAGCGATAACACCAAACTTTACACACCTGTTACCCATTCACACCTGAGACATTGTAACACTAACGAGTCACATGACACCGAGGAGGGAAAACGGCTAATTGGGCCCAATTTGGACATGTACTCACTTTTGTTGCCAGTGTTTAGACATTAATGGCTGTGTGATGTGTTATTTTGAGGGGACAGCAAATTTACACAAGCTGTACACTCATTACTTTACGTTACTCTCATCAGTTTTAAAGGGACCTTGCATGGTTCGTGCTCGGGCCCTAAAAATAATCCCTTCAGTTTCAATAGGGTCCACGCACGGTTCGTGCTTGGGCCCTAATCAGACAGAACACACACACACACACACACACAGGCAGGATGATTAACAGACTGAACACAGACACATTACACAAGATAAGAATCAAACTGGAATCCAAATCACAGCACAGACCAAGCAGACTAAATAACTGATAACACAGACAGACTAAAGCACGGAAAGCAGACAATGAAGAGGATCAAACAAATTTAAACCAGTGCTGCCTTGCAGAGTTTTGTCTATTTTTCGGAGGAACTTTTGGATCCAAGGTTGAGGAACATAGTGAATTGAAAGAATAGACTAGAAAGAACTGACCAGATAATTTGTGTCAGTGAATCCAGGAATCACATTGCCAAATGAATTGAAGTACAGAATTTAGAGGCACTGTGGTCACTGAAGCTGTGTCTTTGTTTTCCAGCTCTTCTTCCTCATAAGGCGCTTTTTCGATCAAAAGCACCCGGGACGTTTAAGTCCCTAGATCTCTTTTCAAGGAACTAAAAGGTTCCTTCAGCCCACTGTTGTGTGTGTTTCCACTGTGGTCTAAAGACCTGCAAAGATTAGGCAAATAATTCAGCTGACGTAGGCTGTAGGCATTGCTGTACATTTGTCACCACTATCCATGAGCAACATTTATAAATGAACACCAGATTTGACTGGAATATAATGAAAACTACAGGCTGTGTTTGACCATTAAAGCAGCTTTTGTGTGGGAGTACAATGAGGAGATGCGATAAAGTTCTTTATTTCATATTTATTTCATATTCATAGTTATTTATTTCATATTTCACATTTCATATTAAACTGGATAAAGCCATAAAGCTTTTTTTTTTATAATTAGTATTTTATTGAATTTTGAACACCACTGTTACATTGTAATCACCATTAGACATCTTAACATATATTGCACAGTAATGATAAATTTTTGACAAAAAGAAGAAGAAAATACAAATTAAAATACCAACCTAAAATGTTTAGACCAGAAGAGGTAATAATAATAAAAAATAAACAAATTAAACAAACAAAAAACAAACGTGGATCAAATGTACAGTTTTACAATAAGCACCACGCTCTCATCTGGTAGCACGTATGCTCGTTTTTCCCCATTTCGCCACATATTTTTCCGCCCTGCCATTGATGTTGAAAGAGATTTTTTCGTATGATGCCACTTTTGCCAACTCCGTGCTCCACTCCTGGAAAGAGGGCTCACCTGGGTTCTTCCAAATTCTCATTATTATTTGTTTTCCAATCATTATACTGGTTTGAATAAAGTCCGCTGCTCCATAGTTCAATGTCATTTCTGGATCATTTAAAACATATAGCCTCGGGCAGAACTCCAAGCTAGTCCGGGTAATGTTTTCAATGAAATCATGAATCTTTAGCCAATAATTCTGAGTCATAGGACATTCTCAGAACAGGTGAAAGAGAGTCCCTTCTGAGCTGCAGCACTTCCAGCAGTCTGCATTATCCCTCAGCTTCAGCCTAAACAGCCGGGTGGGGGTCCAATAAAAGCGATTGCTCTAGAGCTGGCTAGCTGCTCAGAGACTATGTTGCTTGATTCTCCGCCGGTGGCCTGACCAACCCCTGTTTCTGGCTCTACATTGCTGGTTTGACCAACTCCTGTTCTACATGTCCAGTTGGTGGTCCCACTGACACGTGCTTCTGGTTCTCCGTCAGTGGCCCGACCCTCGACTGCTCCTGGTTCTCTGTCGGTGACTTGACCAACTCCTGCTCCACATGTCCAATCAGGGGGTGGACACACATACAGTTGGTAGTCTGACCGACACCTGGTCCCTAGTTCCCTGTTGGAGATCCAACTATCCAACTGCTGTCCGCTGTGTCCAGTCGGCCGCCCGGGCAACAACTGACACCCCTGAGCTGCTGCAGACTCACCACCCTGCTGTCGAGACACAGCAGTTAACTGTCTTTGTCATGCTGCAGCTAATCCTTTGTTCTCATCCCCTTGGCTGATCCCCTGAATGCCTTAGTCAGACAGGTCAACCTCATGACCTGCTCGGTCTGCTGGTTCTGTCATGGTTTGGGGTCAAGGTGTTATTATTTCCTGTTTTCTTGTTTAGACTCCTCCCAGTGTGTGTTAGTGTTTCTCACTCCCTGCCTCTGTGCTTCAATTAGATTTTGTCAGTTACAAATGTTCCTGTTCCATGTGTTGTTGCGTGTTTGAATTCCTGTTTTACTTTGATATTATTCATCTCTGTATTCTTTATTGAGCTATACTTCTTTTTCTTTGTCTTCCCTGATTACCCTGATGTTTTTCACCTGTGTGTGTTTGTAATGTTATGTAATATCTTATAAACTAACAAATTATAATAAATATTATAATATATAATATATATTATAATATTTATTATTATTATATATTTATAATTTACAATGCAATCCAATAGAATGCAGTCTACTTGAGAAATGTTTATGCATATTTGTTTTACAATTGATTTTATCTTGACTTTGATAGCTCATGTCTTTCAGCATTATTTCTATTTCACATTCAAAATATTTCCCACCTATCTGTGCCTCCAACATGTCCAGAAAAAGGAAGTAATATTACAAGACTAACATCATCATTTAAGAATCAAAATGAAAGTAGCCGAAAATACTTCTGATCCGACAAAAAAAAAGTAAATCTATGTTAACTTCGGCACCTCCGATAAAGTGCAGCTCATAGTCCAAAAAAGAGCAAGGTTGCACCTCAGTCTTTAGATGATTATATTGCCATGATTATTGCTGCACCAGTTACCATTGTTACCATTAGGTCACAACTGTAGGGAGAGTGGGTTCACTTGATTACTACCACGGCAGACAGTATAAAGCAATACCTTCTGTCACTTTTGACGATGGATGGTGACTTTTCATTTTGAAAGTTTAACTCATCTTGAAGATTTTGCCCTTTATCGTCTGATAAGCTCTGTAATAGTTTAAGCCCATTGTTTTAATCCATGACCCATGAAAAAAATCAAACACAATAGATGTTTTACGCTTAAAACATCAACATCACAACGTGAATCACATGGATCATCACATTTACCTGAACCAATGTCCAAAACCAATTTAAAAATGAACACAATATAACTACTGCATACACATGAACCCTGGCACCCATTCTTCAGATGGCTGCCACCAAATGCATGAAAATAACCGATATGTTTGCTGCCGGGGCTGCAGTAGCTTCGACATCAGCTGCAGTACCCAGCGTAGGGCAGGCACAGGCACTTGAACAAGTACAAGAACTGTGGTGGCCACTGCCAGGCAGAGGAGGAGGCATGTGTTGGCGAAACGGAGAGTCAAAGTGAAAGGGCCGAGTGAGAAAGAGAGCAGGAGGAGAGTAGAGGTGAAGTAGTAAGCATGGAGTAGCTCAACCTGTGGGAAGGGGGCAAGGAGAGAGGGTCATTTACAGTGGGGACGCTGGAGACATGTAGCCAACACTTTTTGAAAGCATTTGTTAAAAATGCTCTGAAAAACAGCTTGCACCAAGAAATGTCGATTAACAAATAAAAATGCTATGAGAAGAGGTTTATTTGCACAATAATTAAAACCTGCAATACAGTGTAAACATAGAAGAAACCTCTGCGTTGTCTAAAAAAGTAACTTAAGTAAAAAATAATAAGCTACTGATTACTGCATTATCTTATTATAAATTATATTGTAAATTGTCACCTGACACCTGTGTTTTGTGCTAAAAATCTTCTGGGAGAGGACCCCAAGATCCCCCTATCAAATATTTTATGTACAAATATTTTTTCCAAATAGTAGGTCTATAAAAATATATTCTTGTCTTGTAATCATGGACACAAATCTTGTGCAAATGTTAAGTCTCAGTGTTTCATCACACCCCCTATTCTGACCCCCTAAATGGGGTGTCCGATTTTGGTGGGTCACCTCGGCCTAAAATGCCAAGACTGTTTTTTTTCGTCCCAGTCCAGCCATTTTTGACTTTTGGGTGTAGTACACTTTTAATGAGGTTTCTACGCACAGTTTTATAAATGAGACCCCAGGTTTGTGACAAAGAGGTATTTACCCCTTGATGCCAATTGTCATGAATTCGCATCACACCTCTTCCTTGCAGACTGCAAGCCAAGATAGCACATGGATTCCCCCAAGGGAACTCCAGGGACAGGAGCTGAAAACTAGCATTAGCTATAAACTTTATATGCAGCACTTCAGTGACAAGCTTTTGAAACTATGTTCGTTTGTTCGTTTAAAAAAATAATAAAAAAGTGCCTGTTGGTGCATGTGTTGTTGTTTTTTTTTCTCGTGGCTATCTTGACCTCTTTTGACTCAGCTTTTTGTTGTAAAGGCAGTTCTTGTTTCAAATAAACAGCTGAAGCAGACTGCTGGTGATAGATCTCAGTGGGACCCACATACATTTGAGTGAGCTGTCTGTCTCCGCACGTGCAGCTTTTATACTGTCAGGTTCAACACTATTTTACATATGGAACAAATTGTCTGAAAGAGTCCTTGAGAGGACACACGTTATTAAGCATAAGTAACATTGTAAGACATAACAAATAGGAAGTGTCATAATGCTTCAGTACATTTTACCTCTCATAGACCCCTGACCCCAGATGTCCCTAGAAAGTTCTAAAAGTACATGATTATGCTTGCAGATGGTACTTTTGGAAAGCCTATTAGATTTACACCCTTTTTAGTATTTTATGCAAACTAACCATTATAAGAAGACAAACATTTCATTGAACCTTAACAGTACTAGCAGAATAGGTTTAAATAGAATAAGTAAAATATATAAGGAATAAGGGAATAATAACAAAAAAATGCAATAAAATTAAAGTGTTTAGACTTTATTTTTTTGTATGTTTAGAACATATGCTGTAAGACTACTTTTTTGTTATTAATTTATTAGAATGTGTAGTTTTTAATATTTATGATTCCTTTATATTAGACGCCGTCTTATAGCGTACCGTGTTATTCGTAGGGAAAAGGATGGGAAGGGCAACTGGTATATTCTTTATATTGAACATTTACAAAATGCAATCAAACCATGACATAGCTAGTGAATGCCTTGATGGAAGGGAGGGAAGTAGTGTGAGGTGGTGGGGTGGGTCTCAATTCCTCAATTTACACAGATATCAAATGCAACAAGAGAGTGGTGGAGGGATTTTTGGAAGATACTTTGAAACTGAGTCTGTTTGATGGACCTTTTATAAAGACTACTTTGCCTTATTTAATTTATATTTTGGTTGTCTGTGTGAGACAGGCGAGAAGGATCAGACGCTGATATGCTCTTGATCAAACAATTCCAATGCTGCATTTTATGTAGGCTGGGGAATGTCAAAGGTCAAAGGTCACCATCTATCATTACAAAGAAGGTGTTTCTTTTGTTCTCCCTCATCCCTCGTGTCGCATCAGCTGCTGAGCAGAGTTGATTCTCCATGACAGCATTGATTGTACCAGCGTGTGAAAAATGTCTATTTTGTGAGTCTTGCAACACAGGTTTTAACCTGACAAGCAGTTGTGTCACGTTTTCACTCATAACACCCCTATTTATTATGCATTTACACAGTGTAGTCGATGGTATGTTGCATGGTAACATAACCACACTAAAGACATCAGGGCTATTAACCAACCACTGTTAGAAATTTCGTCACATTTTCACTCTTAACACCCGTATTTATTATGCATTTCCACGATGTATGTTGCATGGTAACATTATTGCACCAAAATTTCATTGCTATAAACCAACAACTGTTAGGGATGGATATCGCAACTCAATTTCTTTAAGGTATCACAGAAATAGCCCAGTACTGAGTGGTATAAAAATGTCTTTAGTTGAGTACTGCATTCGATACTTTTGTAACCAGATCGGTGCAAAACATCACTCCATTCCATCATATTAATTCAACGCTTTTGTGGCGCTGCAGCCCATCAGCTGATTTTACTCACTGAGCCTACGGCTGCAGCTGCAATCAGATGTAGTCGACGTTGTCAGCTGGATATGCAGGCTCTCTTTTCCTGTTTGCTTCTTTAAACTCTGAAGTGTAGTTTAGTGACTTGTTTAGGCAACTCCTTTCTCGTTTTCTACTTCTTACTGTTGTCTTTTTGGAGTAGGCACTCACGACTCACCACTAAAGGAAAAAGCACCAGCTGAGATCTTTCAATTGAGTTCAAGATTTATTGATCAACATTTTAAATTATTCTCTGTTGTTTACTTACATTCATTTTCCACAACTTAGTGACCACTGAACTGTTTTACTCCTCTCTCATTCAAATACAAAAAAACTCCCAAGCCATCGTCCTTACTCTGATGATACTTCTAGAGAGGATGACCTAATTAGGATCTGATACAATTTCCCAATATTTTTATATAACAGTTATTCGAAAACAATAATTACCTTGCTTGTCCATAACAACAATAAAAATAATACCAATCAACTACTATGGCTTTAACATTTTCGCTGCTCTGCTATTTTCAACATAGCATTTTACACAAGGTATCAAATGAAGTACTCTATTGGTATCTGAATCACTTTAAGGGTACTGGTTTTGGTACTGGGATTGTAAAAGATACCCAACCCTAACCACTATCCCCCTTTTTCTTTTTTCTCTAAGTAGATTTAACTTTCACAAATGTTGCTTATCTGGAAATAATTATTCACACATGGTACATTAACTTATTAACATCTGTGTTTTTTAGGTATTTTATCTGTACTCTCTCTGTCCAGTGAGAGTATGCTGTTGGCGTCAGAGCTACCAAAGGTTTCCTATGTAAAGGCCATTGATATCTGGCTCATTGCCTGTCTACTTTTTGGATTTTCATCACTGGTGGAATACGCTGTGGTACAGGTCAGTGTTATCAAATGCAGCACTAAGATCTAATAAAACCAGTACAGAGATAATGCATATATATATATATATATATATATATGCATGTCTCACCTTGCAATGTGTAACTATCAGAGGTGTAGTAATGAGTTAAATTTACTCTGTTACATGTTACAATTAACTTTTTTGAGTAAATTGTACTTGTCAGAGTAGTTTTTATGCATCCTACTTTTTATCCTACTTTTTAAGAGAAAAATCATTCATTTTACTACGCTACTTTAAGATACATTCATTGTGCTACTTTCGCTTATTTATTTTACTGCAGTTAAGCTTCAACATAATAATGGCTAAAGCTACCGCATGGTAGAATGGCTTTCAAATGGTGGCTGCAGCTAATATTTAGATTCCAGATTAAAATTTAGCACACCGTGCAGCCAGCCCTGTCTCATCCCAGGATGTTCGATACCAACGCTTTGTTAGGCTTTATCAAAGCGTCTGTATTTGACGCCCTGGTATGAGACTGTGTTGGTGCAGCGGGATGCGGTTGTGAAGTCAGTAGGCTACACCGTGCTGACACTGAGCTGACAGAAAGCAGTGTCTGTTGTGTTAATGCTAATATGTTTAATCATAAATGGTTACACACAGTATATCATGCTTAAAATCTCTTGCTGCTTTCTGCCATAATGTAAATATTCAAGCTAGTAGCTAATAATTTAATATCAGTGACAACAAGAAAATAATTTAGATTTTTAAACAATCTTTACTTATTGGAGTACTAACAGACTATAATATTAATTCAATATTTTGTAATCACATGGATACACATTTAGAATAATGTCCTGATATAAATGTAGCAGGTAACCTAAGCAGGAGATTTTAACTTATCAATTCATTACAAATAAATACAATCTTCTTCTTTACCTTTACCTAAGGAAGACCATCTGAAATAATTCTAGTCACATCCACATCAAATAAAAGACTAGCGGAAAATTATCTATTGTTTCTTTTCTTAAGTTACTTACTACTCAAGTAATTTTTTGAGTAAATACTTTTGTACTCTTTTAGTTTTAGTACTCTATTAGTTATTGTGATGACCACTTTTAATTCTACTTTAGTACATGTTTTTGCCAAAGTAACTTTTACTTGAGTACAGATATGGGCTACTCTACCCACCTCTGGTAATGTGTTGTTGACTGCCCTATCAACTGTATTTGTACTGTACAGTACATTTACCTGTAGGAAATTGTGTCCAACCCACAAAATCCTTTGTCTCTCTTTCCCCCTCTTTATTTCATACTCTCTCTATCCCCCTGTTTATTTCCCTCTCTTTTTCTGTGTCCCTCTCTTTTTCTGTAGGTGATGCTGAACAGTCCCAAACGGATTGAGGAGGAGAAAGCCAAAATGGCCACAAAGGAGAAAGCTTTGAAAGAGAAAGAAGGAAAGAAGCCTTCAAACAAAACAAATAACACAGTGAATGGGACTGGTGGCACACCTATACATGGCAACACGCTGCAGGTAAACACAAAGCGGTCTAATGGACTAGCATGCAAGATTATATTTCAATGTTGTCACTTACATTATTTGTAATTAGGGCTGAATGATTAATTGTTTTCAAATCGAAATTGCAATTTAAATGAACACAATTAGCTAATTGTAAGGACGGCGGTTAAAATGTAGGTCGATTATACAGCGCATCTGAAACGTTTTGTCTAGTGGAGCGTTTAACTTAGACGTTGTCATTTTGTGTGCTTCAACAATGGATAACAGCTCTCTGTAAACCCATTCCAATTCGCTCTTGCAGGCTAACGAAATATAACCACATGGAGCATTTCAGCATAAGGGTGTTTTGAAAAAAAAAACAACTTTAATTCAAACAAATTGCAAATCAAATCGTAATTGCAATATCTGGCCGAAAAATCACAATTAGATTTTTCCCAAGTCGTTCAGCCCTATTTGTAATATGTGTTAAATGCATCTTGAAGAAGATGGCATTATTATCAGAGTAAATTATATGGAATATAAAAAAAATATTTTGATTAATCTGCAGCTTGTGTTTTATTTTGAGCTGAGGAAGAAGAGTACAACAACAAGCATGGCATTGAACTAGTGCACCAACAAGAAATGAGGCACTATTTTGCAGACTTCCTTTTTCTAAGGTTATTTTAAGTTATAAAATAAGAAAAAAGCGGCTTAAGATTTCTCTTAATGATGGGAAATGTATTAACAGAACAACATTGTTATTTGCAGTTATGTGAAGCTCAATACTCAAAAACATTGTCCTGGGGCCTCATGTATGAATGCTGCCTATGCACAAAAAGGTTACGTACGCTAGTTTTCATGCACATGTGATGTATAAAAATGAACGATGAGAATGTGCGGGCCGTGGTGCAAAATCTTTAACTGCTATGCGAATGTGCACAAACTTTTGTCTGGCTCTGTCAGTGAACTCCAAAGTACTAAAACTCACCAAATGTTTATTTAAAATAAGGTTTCTACTCCAGTTTCTGTGCACATGAAAAACCTAATTATGTCCATTGATACACAATAAAAGTTTGATCACATATTTGGATGTTTATTATCAAAATAACATTGAATGTGAGAGGAATAGATAATGATGCCTCTCATAGTTTTTTTTAACGTTTTTGCTTTACTTAATTTTTCACACATAGAAATTATACAAATAACAATGACCACAGCAATAGCAAATAATGTATAAGCGTGTTATACAACAAAACAATCAAAAGATGAAGAATAAATTAAATAATTGTATAAATAAAACAATAATTAGCAGATAAAAACAAATGCATAACTGAAAAAGCAGCAGTAGTGATGATCTTCAAATTAGTGCAACATTCTCATCCTCCAAAATTTCCAAAAAAGGTTTCCAATAAACTGTTTTATTTTCCCTCTAACAATATATGTAAGTCTTTCCAGCGCAAGATATGTTGCAATGTCCTTCAACCACGACTTTTCAGAGGGCAATTGTATATTTTTCCACAAAAAGAGTGATCAGTCTTCTAGCTTGAAGAAGAAAGCATCAACAGTTACATGATGATTTAGATAAATTTATTTTATATCGGGAGAACTTTCCAAATTGTTGAATTAATATGATTAGATTTAGAATACTGTCCTCAAGCCTGGTTAGAAAAAGGATGACATCATCAGTGTACAAAGATATCCTATGTTCTTGTTCATCTGGATACCCATGAGGCCATCATGGGTTCTGACAGATATAGTGAGAGGTTCAATAGCTAAGGTGAATAGCACTGGTGATAATGGACAGCCTTGTCAGGTTAAACGCTGTAAGCTGGACGGTTTTGAGACTACACTATTGGTCAGAATCTCTGCTACTGCTTTGTATAAGAGAACATAAATCCATCTAAGAAATCCTTCTTCAAATTCGAATCGTGGTAGCAATTTAAAAAGGTAGTGCAATTCTATTCTGTCAAATGCCTGTTGGGCATCTAATGACAGTACTGCTGTGTCTTTATCACCAGCTTTTTCATGTAATATATTAAGGACTCTTCTGATGTTATGGAAACCAGCATTATACAAAACAACCAGATGGAACCGTGCCTTCCCGGTACAAATACAAGTAGGCTATAACCACAGTTTCTGGCAGCAGCTGTTAGTAGTGGGAGCCGATAGGTGTGTGTCTGATGTAATCAACAAAGCTTAGAATAATCTAACTCTGAATTTTCTTTTGTTTGTGAACAAGCTGCATCAAACAATATGTGCTTTATAACTTCCATCTTACAAGCACCTCAGAAAAAACTCTTTCCCCCTCGTTTTTGACATCAACTTTATGCCAGACCATGTTTTCTCTATTTCAGCCATTATGAGTCTCTCAGCCGGCTCAGTAACTGCCATTGTGATACGTTTTGCGTTTTTTGCTGACTCAGGAGTTCAAATCATCAAATAAAATATTTCTTCTCGCCTCCACTTCAGTGAACAAATCAATCTGGCACTTTTGTAGCAAGATCACCCGTTGTTATTTGGACTTTAGGAGGCGACGTTGCATAGTAATTTATGGGAGGAGCCAAGGTATGTGGCTTGTGCATGTGACCTCAATTTCACGTTTTATGGGATGCATAAAGGAAAGATGTGCAGGACCTGGCATATGCCTGGTTTTATACATGTGGATATTTCTGTGCGCACATACTTTTCAAATTCTGTGAGTATGCCATCTTTCAGTATGAAAGCTGGCAGTCTTTATACATGAGGCCCCTGAAGCTTTATCTTTATGTGTCATTAGGCATGCAGCATCATCATCGTTACACAAAGACATAACAGAAGCAGGCAGATTTCCAATAACTGATGTAATTAAGGCCCCAGCATGCTCCCATGGAAACCCCATAAATTATGGATTTAGGACTATAAAGCGATAAGGCAACACTGACCCATTTGACAACTCTTTCTTTGTATCAAATGACTTTATTTAGTCAGTCTCTCTCTCTTACCAGGTAGTAGAAACTTCGCTGTAAGAAAGTTTGCACATCAAGTCAGACCTTCGGCTCCAATGACTTCAGCATCGTGGGATCTTTACCTCGAGACTTTGAACTTTCCAACTTTGACTGTTATGGTAAACCAGTTGAAGTCACAGGGGCCCTTAAGTCCCAGAACAAAACCAACAAGAAACCCCCACCACCCAAACCTGTCATACCTGCTGCTGCCAAACGCATCGACCTCTATGCAAGAGCCCTCTTTCCCTTTTCTTTCCTTTTCTTCAATGTCGTCTACTGGTCTGTCTATCTGTGAGAGGCAGAGGAGATTAATAGTTTTTATGTTGTACCTTGGCAACATACTGATATTGAAACTACATTAAATAGACAAATGACATAGCAAATGCATATACTGATCAGGTGCATCTCAGAAATATGAGAAAATCATGGAATTTAAGTCAAAAAGTGAAACTTTCATATATTCTAGATTCATTGCACATAAAGTGAAATATTTCATGGCTTTTTTGTCTGGATGATTGTGTCTCAGAGCTCATAGAAATCAAAAATTCATATATCAAAATAGTAGAATAGTACAATAAATAATTTATAAAAGACAAATGCCGACCTTCTGCAAAGATCCGAAAAAAGTTAATTTATGGACTCAGTACTTGGTCAGGGCTCCTTTTGCATGAATTACTTCATCAATGCAGCGTGGCATGGACACAAATCAGCCCGTGGCACTGCTAAGGTGTTATGGAAGCCCAGGTTGCTTTCATAGTTAGTAGTTTTGGCACTGTGGGCAAGTGCCAAGTCCTGCTGGAAAAGGAAATCAGCACCTCCATAAAACTTGTCAGCAGGTGGAAGCATGAAGTGCTCTAAAATGGCTGCGTTGACTCTGGACTGGAAATACCAACCCCAGCAGATGACATCAAACCCCAGACCATCAGTCATAACTTCACTCTGGACTTAAAGCAACTTGGAATCTGTCC
>JALXJV020000011.1:10417569-10434358 GCA_024633595.2 Lepomis macrochirus | reverse complement strand
TCCATTTGCTCACTTACAAACTTCTGTTTCCATAGAAACAAGATTTGTTTTGCTTTGAAAAAACTTTTACTATGGCATTTGTTCAGTGTTGCGGTAAGGACTCAAAAGAATGGGACAGGTGATTTTAGATGAAAAAATGATATAAATTATCAGTAAACAAAAAAAACAATTTTAATTTGTTGTAAATTAATATTTATAAAAAACAATTTCATTTGAAATAATGTCATATCTTCATTGAATTAGCTCATTTTGCATATCTCAACATTGAGAACTCAGTTGTGGGACAAGAAGAAAAAGTGCTGTTTGGGCCAATAAAATGCTTTTATAAATTTTATTTGTTCACATTATTTAGTAATTATATTTTATGTCAAGACACACAACAATAATGTGCATGTATTTATCAAGCATCACGCGAAAATTTTTAACTTAAATCTGAAATGCCACTCCTGGGACTTAAAAGTGCCCGTGAGTTGCAGAAACACACATATACATAAATAGAGCAAATATCCTGCAGTGTTGTGTGAGTGTTACACAATGACTTGGAGAAGTGTATATTACAACAGAAAAATTGTCCTTAGTGTGGAATTGGGAAAACAGCGCAGTAGCTTTCACTCTTCTACCCTTGTTTTTAAAGTATTTTAACTCATTTTTTTACGCTTATAATTTTTCTAATCATATCAGATTTTTCCTCTTTCCCAAATGAGAGACAAAAGAGGTTTCTTTTCTCAAATGTTTTTCTAAGTCATGATTCCTTTCCCTTTTAATTTTCTTGTATTCTCTCCAGCTACTCTTCCATTGGGACTGATGTTCACGATTGTAAGCCATATTGTTGAGGTTCAGGTCTGGTAAACTACCTACAAACTTGAAAAGTTCCTGGCTGTGGTTGTTGTTGGGTGTGTTCTCCTTTCCTCAGACACTGCTACCAAAATACCAAATTGTTTGTACATTTAGCAGCATTTCCAACCCTCATAGTGACACGTTGATAGACTTAATATCTCTGACAATACTGTTTTGGTGTAATGACTCTCAAATCAAATGGGGATAGATGAGTGTTTCTGATACCAGCCAACAAAATTTCAAATACTTAGCATGAGAGCAGGAGTTATGGCCAGTATATATACTCGTGACATCATCTGTCACAATCCCTGATGCGGATGTAACCAAAGGGGTGGCCTGCCCACCAAAAATCTATTGTGTATTAAACTGTGTTTCAGACTCGCAATCGATAAATACAAATACAAACAACTTTAACAACAAGCGGTAATAAAAACATAAGAAATGACAAAATAAATGGGTTGGCTACATCGAAATCTAGATCTTCATCTAAGCTGCTACTTGATGCAGGAAGAGCATCAGATGGGTCTCTCGGTTGGCGCAAATCTCTCGGCTAAATGGGATCCATAACTGTTGAATAAGGAGAATCAGAGGCAGGTCGTTGTCAGGTCACGGGACTGACATTGTATAGCTATTCTGTTAATTATGCAACATTTAATAAAGCATAACATTATTACAGCGCAGTGATGTTGTGCTAAGTTATAGTTTTAACACAGCCGCAGCGTAACTTTAGTCCTGCTAGTGTTTACAGCTAACAGCTGATGAGAGTTGTTCTGGGTCCGGCTCCACTTCAGAGCACTGACAGGGTTCTACTGGGAGCTGAATTACCTCTGAGGTCGTCTCCTCTCCAAACCAAACAAACACGGTAAATAAAACATTAAAACACAGCCACATAGCAACGTTGGCGTTACCCCTGTGGTGTGTTACAGCTGATCCAGGTCCGCCAGAGAACACAACATAACTTTTACTTTCTATTTACCTACAGAGCCGGTACAGAGCTCGTGATTGTGAACAACCTGAGAGCGATGTGCTCATGTTTTGTTTCTCTGTCTGCAGAATCAGGACTTGATGTGGCCCATTCTGCGTCCAGACCTGCCAAACTACTGCATTTATATAATGTGTTTATATAATACTAATACTAATAATATAATATTTCTTTGTTCCTCTTCTGTGCTGGAGTTCTTTAAGAACTTGGTGGCTGGATCCAGATTATTATTAAATTGGTTGAATTTTAATAAGAGTGTGTTTATTCATGTAGTTTATCAAGCTTATTACTTCTATATACACAAATCTGATATTAATATTTTACTCGTTTTACTCGTCGTTTGGGGGACGGGCTCTGTATGGCTGTGAACAACAAGTGGGCAACCAACTACACTGAGAGAGACTGAGTGTTGCAAGCGCTTCGAAATAATGACTGGATTTCGCAGAAAATCCGACCCGGAGCCTTTAAATAGGAATAGGAATACCTGCCTTAACAGTTAATAGCCAAACCCGCAGGTAGATCATTTTAATGTCAACCCCTTCACACACAGGCAATAAAAAGGATTCATTTTGGTAGAAAAACTACATATAGCCCCTTTAACACAGTGCTCATCACCTTCTTCACTGGGACAGGGAGGCCACAGTTCTGGGCAGACTGGGCTGCTGCTGACTCACCTGTTGTTAGTCTGCTAAAAGGGGCAGGAACAATGATTTAATATGAATATCTTGCTAAACGTTTCCCTGCACTTATTAAATGTTGATGAAATGTTGGCTAAAACTAGTCTGTGGCTAGCTAGCTTATTTCACTGTGGACATAAAGCCAACAGGTTAACACCACTCACAGACTAAAGGGCTTTCACCTTTCATGGTGAAACACTGGGTTACAGATTGACATCCTTTCTTTTAGATTTCTTCTCTCTTTTTTCTCTCTTTCCTTTTTTGATTTTAGTTCACTAGGCAACATTGTGATCACGTTGTTTCTACCGCATCTACTGACTGCAACTAAACACAGTCACTGATGAGTGCGCTGAGGCAGGACCAGACCATTTCATGCAGATACAGGGGTGGTCGGTCAATATGGAGGTTTACTTTTTTGGTCAATGGGGATTTTTAACTTTCACTGCTAAAAACAAGTAAAAACAAAGACATCATTCATTTTATTATTATCTCTGAAATATATTTATACTCCATGATGATGATGGTTTATATAATGTATAATATAATTTGATAATAGTTTATAATTATTTTTTGGGGCCCCTGTCAGTCAGGGGCCCTTCCAATTGTCCTAAACCCCCCATACGGCACCCATGGATTCGACAACTGTAGCATACCAGTCAGCTGGAATCCCCAGCTCAAGCCTATTCCACCAGGCTCTCGCCATAGATGAGAAACTAGTGGCATCTGTCCTAAGTCGAGTGAAACACAAAACAACACACAAAACCCCTGGCCCTGACAGGCTCAAGGGCAGAGTGCTTAAAGATTGCTCCACCCAGCTAAGTGGGTGGAGTAATCTATGGTGTTATATTTTTGTCATATGTTATGAGCGTGTAAGAAATGCTCACGAGCACATTGTTATTTCACACACGCAAAAATTAATCTTCCCGCGAGCACAATACAGTACAATACAGCAAAAATTCAACAACCGAGTTGTACAAGTTTCTGTGAGTGAGCGCCTGGTTTGTTCTCAAACGATAACTCTGCTTGCACAGTGGAATTCTGCTCGCGCGCAGTGTGCTTCTGCTCGCAGAGTGGTGTTTAGCTCACGCAGTGGATTTCTGCTCACTCAGCTGACTTCTGCTCGCTTGAGTCTATACAGGACTTTTGACAATTTGGGGGCAGAAACTAAGGAGGGCACTGACCCTCTTATGATTGGTCACTTTCAACGTGATCACAACCAGAGCCCTTAAATAAGAGAGTTGCAACACTCCCATGGACTTCTATCGGAACTGTGGAATGCGGAAATGACGCGTTCACGGGGCAGCCGATAGTTCCACACGCTGAATAGTTCTGAAAATATCATGATCTATCATTGTCAGGTCTCTTGGAGAAAACCGCAAGCAAGAAATATTGTTATATAATTAAGTTTCTTAAAGAAACTGATTTAGATGAACTATTTTTCTGTTTTGTTTCTTTATTTTGCCGCTTAATCGCTTGTTCCACACTCCAGTCCAATTGGTGGCGGTAATCGCCATTAAACTGCTTTGCCCACCGCCAATAAACAAAGAAGTTTCAGCGCTGCATCCAGAGACTGTTTATGAGGCTGTGTCCCGTTCATTTTTGTTGTGTCTGATGAACCTACTACACTCTCTGGTAAGTTGATGAAATGACATTTTAACCTATCCACTGACCTCTTGTGAATTTAGTCAATAGTGGTATTTTATGTAGCCAGCTTTAGTTCAACTTTAGTTTAGTTCGGAAGATATTAAATCATTTCATCAGATTCAAAGTGCAGCTGGCTAACCTGAGCAACACTTCACTGGTTAAGTTACCATAAGTTAACGTTACTCCCTGTCAGTTTGCTGACATTTACTTTAAATGTCAAGTTATAAGTGTACTTTGGTTTGTTGGCATTCAAAGTTTATCTTTGGTTATTAGAATTATAGTAGAAGTTAGCAGCACTTAGTGGCTGCCGTAGTAGTAACGTAACGATGAACGGTAACGTTAGCTGTGTGAAATAGAGGGCAAGCTTGTTAATTCAGTCATTAACCTTACACACATAGTTTGTTGGACAGTGCATCGGCTGACAAGATCAGCAGCACAAAAAGTAAGTAACGTTATAACTGCAGCAATTAACTTCATATGTTTTTCTGTTGAAGGCGCTGACATATGAAACCATCGGAGACTGACTTTAATGAGCGAGCAAACCAGTTATCCACAAAGGATCCAAATATCAACGAGGTATGTCCCTGTCAGAAACAGCTCTCCGTGTTTAATCGGTGCCTCTGAACAGCTAAAACTGAATATTGTAACCTTCATGAAGGTCGGATTATTGCAGGACTGCATTATTTTTACCTCGGTGTACCTATTAAACTGGCAGCTGGATCTGCTTATAGGCCTCATAGTGCCAAACTTGTATATATAAGAGTAAGTTAGTGTAATGCAAAACCCATGTCCAGCCAAGAATAACCAGGACAAACTTTCTTCCACATTGATGAAAATATGAATATAGTGACATGAGACATACAAATAATTTGAGCTACAGAGGCATTTACACATCTTTTCAGCTGCTGGTTGTATCAGAAACTCCTCTAAATATAATGCTGCTCAGTACAACACCAACATCACAAAGTGTGACCTCAGTGATAAAACATGTAAGTGAATTAACACTTCTATGTATGTCTGTATAAATAAATCCTGAACAGCACAGGCATCATAAAAGCAGAATTCATGGCTGAGCTGGTGTATTTATTACATTAGATTGTATAGGTGTATCTAATAAAGTGACCACTCCAGAAACAAGTCAAGGTTTTCCCTGTTGCTCCTCTGGGATGTGTGGTTGTATGTGGTATGTGGTCACCCCATAGATTGCACCCTAACCACAACAAATCTCAACAGCTGTGACCGACAACCAACCCTCTTCTGGAATTTAATATTTGGTTATTAAATTCAAATAATTTGCAACAAAGTAGTAGTACTAAATATGACCATTTTATTAAGGTGTAAAGGAACTTATCTTACAACTTTTAGTCCAATGAAATACCATGAAAAAATGGTTATAGTTATGTAATATCAAATTCTTTACTGGGGCACAGGACCAAATAACTGAAATCATGCCAATGTCCAGATAAAACTGGACCTAACTGTGTACTCTCACTCCTCAACCTCATGACATTATTTGGGAAACACTGGCTTTCCATGTATATTATAATTTATATTATATTAAAATCAATGTCTTAAATATATTAACCTTGTATTAACATGTATTACCACTGTTTCATCTTTCTTCTCCCTGTTCTTTCCAGCAGCACCAGGCTCGTGTCTCCTCAAGAGCTGGTGTCATCTGGAGCCTATGACCTGGTCTGCTTCTGACAGTGGAATGTCCTCAACAAAAACTGCCTCACTGACCCTCTCCCTGTACATAATATATAATAAAGTGTTTTGTTGAATGGAATTGGTTGCTTTATATATTTTGCACTTTTGACCAAACTTCTCTCTTGACTTAAACTGAGCAGCTTCAGTTATTCACTTGTTGGGAATGTTTATGTGAATGTGTCTTAACACAACTTTACATAGGGACGTGATTATAAATATTCTGCATATGCAGCACATGTATTTGTGTGTTCCGAGGTATAGTTTAGCCTGTGTTTCGGGAAGGATAAAGGGGTAACGTTACAATAGCCATTTTAAAATAAATTAAAAATCAGTAATAATATGGTCTATATTTAGGAACAGAGTAATTCACTCAGTAGCCTCACCATCTCTGCAGTTGCATTTCAACAGATAACAGTGTTAATGCTGTCTCTAAGAAAAAAATCACTACTGTAAGTACAGTTACTCTAGTAATCAATGCACATTATACGAAAAATACCGCAAATATAGTCTGCTGTTAATGTGTTGTAACGTCTCACCTCTTCCCTCCAAAATG
The DNA here is from genome assembly GCA_024633595.2 of Lepomis macrochirus. Classification (NCBI taxonomy): domain Eukaryota; kingdom Metazoa; phylum Chordata; class Actinopteri; order Centrarchiformes; family Centrarchidae; genus Lepomis; species Lepomis macrochirus. The sequence continues at coordinate 10,427,955 of JALXJV020000011.1, read as the reverse complement.
AACCCCAAACGGATGATAATGCTTTCCCGACTCCCCAGAAGAAATGGTCGGCTATCATATGTAAGTATAAGGGATAGTAGTCTAATCAAAACACATTAGGCCTTCATATTTATCCGAAAACTGCTGCAAATATAGTTGCTGGTTTCTGTCCCACCTGAAACTGTTCAAAGTGTTTGACAGCGCGGATTGGTTGGAACCGAGAGCTGCGTGGTTGGCTCTGGTTGTGATCGCGTTGAAAGTGACCAATCATAAGAGGGTCAGTGCCCTCCTTGGTTTCCGCCCCCAAATTGTCAAAAGTCCTGTAGACTTCGGCGAGCAGAAATCAGCTGAGCGAGCAGAAATCCACTGCGCTAAGCTAAACACCACTCACGAGCAGAAGCACACTGCGCAATTCCACTGTGCAAGCAGAGTTATCGTTTGAGAACAAACCAGGCGCTCGCTCACAGAAACTTGTACAACTGTACTGTATCGTGCGCGCGGGAAGATTCATTTTTGCGTGTGTGAAATAACAATGTGCTCGTGAGCATTTTTTTACACGCTCATAACATATGACAAAAATATAACAACATATAATCTCTCTTGGATCCTGTGACCAGACAGCTGGACTCATTACAAACTCACACAAGGATTTTATTTATGGACTTTTCATCTGCCTTTAACACTGTACACATATATACACTTCTGCAACATCTAGTCGAGCTTCAGGTTTACCTAATACTGAATTTTTGGATTAAGAATTTTTTTACAGGATAGAAATGCAACAAATGCGTGTGAATAGTTTTAATTCTAGGAAACAGCTTTTAAACACTGGGCTCCCCCAAGGATGTGTTTTATCTCCTGCTCTTTTTTTCTGTTTACACAAACAATATATCTTGTAACAGGGATGGAATGTTTCTTTTCAAGTATGCTGATGGTATGGCCTTGGTAGCCCACTTGTCTGATAATAAAGCACTGTTTGATTACCACCAGACAGTTAATAATCTGGTCACAACATTCAAAGAAATTTCCCTGACCTTTACTTTGACAGATGTGTCTATCTCTATCTTTTTCACAGCATGCAGAAACTGTGCATAAGAAAGCCCTGCAGCGTTTACACCTGCTGAGGAAACTTAGAGATTTTAGTGTGAACAAGGACATTTTAACTTTAACAGCCTGGTATAAAGCCCTTGGTGTTACGCACAAAATCAAACTTGCATGAATAATAAATCAAGTTAGTAAGATAATAGGCTCCCCTCAAAGTCCCTTAACAGAACACCATAATCGGTCAGTATTGAGGACAGCCACTACAATCACCTACCCACTTAACCAATCCTTTGAGTTAATGCCATCAGGTCGACGCTACAGAGTCCCACTTGCAAGGAATAACATATAAAAAATCATTCTCATTGGCCATTACTATACTTAACAACTACATATAGAACATATCGCATTTTTGTATTCTGCACGCCTGTACAACTAATGTGGCCAAATTGTCTTAAGGGTTTTATATGTGTTTTTATGTCTTTGAGCCTGTCTTGTAAAGACAAATTTCTGTCACTTGTGACAGACAATAAAGTTTTCTAATCTTATCTTATCTGATAGAGAGTGATGGAGAGGTGAATTTGTGCATTATACTTTGTCAATCAAAGCAAGCCAGGCAGCCTTCCGTGCACGGCACTGTTTTTTAATCAGCCCACTAGAGGGCTGCAGTGCAGCATTCACTACTCAAAAGTGGATGATAGACTTTGCTGTATAAAGCAAAATCTTTTATGGGTAATGCCCATTCTGAGGCCAAAGACACATTTGAGACGACTGTTGAAATGGTAGAACACTTTGAAGGAGTCACTGCACTTGGCAGACAACAAAGAAAATTGCTAGAACATGAGAACTATCTGGCACTTAAAAGACCATGTCAGTTACTGTGACAGATGGAGACAAAGAGAAACTCTCACATGGAAAGCCTACACAAGGGATCCAGGTTTTTTTCTGCCTTTTCAGGGACTTTGATATAATTTTATTTAGGGCTGGGCAATAATAAGAAAATAATTATCACAATATAATTTTCCTCAGTAACAATATAATAAATGTTCAATATATATAGATATATCATCAATAAATATTTGGTTGGATTCATTTGAATCACTAAAAAAATAGCACTTCATTTTCCTATTAAAATATTTATTTTGATGAGAAAAAGAGGACTGAAAAAGATTAACTAATCATATTCGTTGAAGATTTTATAATAGTTTTGAATGTTCTACCAAGTGTTCTGACCACACAATTAACCATCATCTGGTTTCTTCAACTTATACTCGGGAGCAAAAATCCGCCTTTAAACTTGAAAGAAATAATGATTTGACATATATTGTGATAGTTATCGATATAAAACGATGTGAAACATTTTTAGCATGATAATATATTTGGTTACATCACACCTATTTTAATTTAATTTCCAACATATGGGGGCTTTTATAAAATAAAAAACCCACTTGACCACAGAAAAAAAGGTGTTGCATTCTGGGAAATGTAGGATCCAGCAGTTTTGGATCGTGAACCTCTGCTGCTTTATAATGTTTTTTATAATTAAAATTATTATAGTTATTTTATTGTTATCTGTCTGTCACGATGTCCCACTGCTGCACTGAAAACATTTTATCTAAAACATTTGACTTGGAGCCTAGAAGGCAAAACTGAAGGCAAAAACCCCCACCAACAGGAAAGTCACGTGACTGAGATAGAACCCCTATATGGGTGCGTGACTGCAAAACATTGTAAAATCACCATCACCAACGTATTTTAGGCTTTGTTTGAGTGTTTTAACATGTTTATATAATAAATAATACACTTACACTTTTTGAATAGTTAGTTTTTTTATTTTAGCCTGAAAGCTTCTTCTAAAACTGTTCAGGCAGCTGGTCAGACGCCTAAACCACGGACATAATGGTCATCGCAGGAGGAGAAACAGCTGATTTGTGAAGGTGAGTTCATGTCCTCACATGTTTGTTTTATCAGTTGACAGTTTTAGTAAAGTTTGGATTCTGCTGCTCTGTAAACAGGCGACCAGCGAGCCTGGGAGCTAACAGCTAACAGCCTGCTATTATTATAGGCTGTGTTCCAACATTAGTTTCGAACAGCCTTCTAAGGCAGCACTTATGGTACGCCGTCATAAGTTTAGGGACTGAGCTGCTGTTTTATTATACAAACAGGTGTTTCTGTAAGTCACCCCTCAGTGATAAAAACTCATCTTCCTCTTATAACACCTATCATGCACTTCCTGTGGTCTTCTTCTATCTACTTACAATTATTTTGTGTTGATTGCACTCTTCGTTAAATCTTAATTCTTCCCCAGGTATTTACCCCTTTGATGCTCTACGCCAGTGGTTCTCAACCTTTTTTGGGCCAGCACCCCCTAACCACTATCCAGATCCCTTACCGCCCCACCAAAAAAAAGATGGTGACTATTTGCCCTGAATATATTTTGATTTTTTTTATTGTTACTATTGTTATTAAAAGCATGGAAAAAGTAACAAAAAAGCCAGGTGAAAAGTAATTCTATTTAACTAATAAGTGAATGTTCCTCACAGAAGCTGTGTATGAAGGAAAATACTGTTTTCTTGGATGGGGCACTTAATAAGTGGGGGGTATGGGGGTCCTCCCCCAGAAGATTTTGAGCATTAAACACTTAATTTCCTGCATTCTGGTGAAGATTTCTCCCCTAATTTCTGCCTTTTATGCACCAATTTAGGGTGGAAATGTCAAAAAATTCAGGTGACAATTAAAAATATATAATTATAATAGAATATAATGTAGTGAAGCTTTCAGGCATTTTTCTTGCTTTTAAATATTTTTCTCCTGTAGATCAACTTATTTAATATCATCCCTGCTGAGTCAACACACATGATTAAGTCTTACCTCCTCTTTTGGGGGGAAGTAACTTATTTAAATGTGTTTATGGTCCCTTTTCATCTCAGTGATAAATGAATCCGTTTTAATTCAGTAATTGACCGGACTTTAGCTCGTCTGTCAGTGTTTCCCACAGAATGACAGTGTAACTGTGCTGCAGCTGTACAGCTAACCTCGAAAACCCAGCTTTATTTTTAACATTAACTTAGCTCTCTTCATTTGCTAGGCTCCTTACATGCTTACTAATAACTTCTATTAGCTGTGTCTCCAACATTGGCTGCGTTGTGCACCTGTGTTCACGAGGGAGAGAGAGAGAGAGAGAGAGGGACGAGCGAGACGATGAGCTCCGCGAATTCGCGCTGCCTGCAGCTCTGCAGTCAAATACGATTTTAAATAGGCCTGGTAAATAAAATAAAAAAATATATATATATATGTTGCGGTCAGATATTGTGGAGGGTCGCCACAAATAAATGAACGTATAGGAAACACTGTAACTTATCTGCTCAACTTTCTGCACATTCAGAATCTCTCCCACAGGTCTGTGTTCTCTGACATGTAAAGAAAAAAAGAGGTTATAGGAGACTAACGTCATTAGCTTATTTAAAGAGAATTCATAATATTTTACTGCATTATGTTACTGATTCGCTTCCCCTTGCCGTCTGACAGACAAAACTGAATGAGATGAAACTAACCGACACACCTGTGATCTCACAGAAAGCTCAGGAATAATTCCACACAGCTTAACTTCAGCACCTCTGATAAAGTGCGGCTAACAGTCCCCAACAGAGCGAGAGAGGGCTTCAGTTTTTAACCTTACATTTTACAACTCACAGCGCCCGGGAGGGTCGAGTCACTCGCTGGTGTCGCAGCGAAGTTGCTTTCAGGGTGAGTCCGACAGCGGAATGTCCGACAGCAGAATATCCGTCTTGTAAATGTGTAACAACTGCGATAACAAGGCGTTCGCGGTGTTTTCCTCAGAGAAATAAACACTTTCCCCGCCTAGAAAGAGAGCGTCGGTTTTCTAGAGTTTACACAGTAAACGCAATTTGGGTAAAATTTTAGAGATGATACTCTGACTTCCCGTTCCCATGAAGGCAGCACGAAGCTGCACAACAAGTTGCTGTTGGAGAAAAAATGCACAGTCTCGTCCAGTCGCAGTGGACTAAACTGGCAGGTTTTAATGTTGCAGACCACAATTTTTTGCAAGTAATTCAAAATTTAAACTGGTTTTGTTGTGAATCTTAAGTGTAAACTCACCAAACGCCCCCAAAAGCAGCTCAGCGTCCCCTTTCTAAAATATTGCTTTCAGCTCCCCATGTCCTTGGAACGCCCCGTTGAGAAACACTGCTCTACGCGCTATTAGCTCTTGTAGATCTCGTCACTGTGTTGATGACTGATGCTTGTATAAGTCACTTTGGATAAAAGCCATATGAGTAAATGTAAATGGGGTGGACAAAATATTAGAAACTCTTGTCAGGATATCACAACACAACGGCTACAGCCAACGATTAAATTCTTATTACTAATTAATCTGCTGATTATTTCCTTTAAAATGTCTGTGTCAAGGTGACATTTTCACAGAGCTTTTTGTTCTTGTCCGATTGACTGTCAGAAGATATGACCAGGAAGATATTCAGTTTGTAAAAATGTAAAACAGAGAAAAGCTGCACATTCTCATATTGGAGAAGAGTTTTTTATGGCTCAGAGCGACATTTGAAGCTTCATTTTATTGCTATTAAATGTACCTTATAACTTTAATACAATAAATTGTTTTGTAAAATGCTAAAAACACTCCATGTGTTAGGTAACACGGAAAGGATTCAAAGGCAGACACAGGATGAGTAACAATGCACAGGTCAGGTTTATTAAGAGTTCGGGAAGATCAGAGGTTCAGAGGCTGGGAGGTTTCCGGACTTGGAGGAGATCCGACAGGGTGTACTGAGAGAGTTCAGGGCAGACAGGCAGGCTGGCAGACTGAGAGTCACTGGCTGGTGACTAGAGGACGGACAGGCAGACAGCAACTCCGCACACGGGAAAACTGTGGCAGACAAAAAAACAAGACATTAGACTCGATCGCAAAATGTACTCACAAAAACTGTAGAGTAGGCCGGGGCAATGTACCACTGAAGGTAAACTGACGAACTGGCGAAGAGTGGAGGCTGAACCAGGGCTTATCACTGCTGGGTTTGATTGCAGACGAAGTCGCAGGTGCGGAGTGCTGCAGGTGGGGAGAGCCAGGTCTGACACGCCACACACACACACACACACACACACACACACACACACACACACACACACACAAAGAGAGAGACAGACACAACTAACAAAGACAGGAGGGAAGGGGGAAAACACAAAAAACTGGAACACAGGGAAAAGGGTTGAGGGTGAAACTGACTCATGACACCATGTCCTCTAAGTACGACCTGCTCCAATCTCCCCCGCTGAAAGAAGTGTGTGTGTGGCCAAAGTACATCTCTCAGCTGGTCTGGGTATAACACCTCCACAAATCGCTCTAATAGTCATTCCCCCTATTTCTTAATGTTCGGGGTTACACCCCATCTCCTGGTGGGCTTTCTCTTGGGAGCAGATGCCTCTGAAGGAAGAACCAGCTCTTGTGATGAATGGATTCGGAAGCAGCAGGAACGGCTGCAGGTAGCACGAAATCTGGCCCAGAGAAACCTAGGAGAGGCAGCAGAGTACCGCCAGCAACATCATAACCAACATGTATACGACCTTGGTTTCACAGAAAAACAGTTGATGTGGTGTGATGTAGTAATGTAGAAGTATTTCTCGAAACCAAGAATGCAAAGAACGGACTTGTGTTCTTGGGAGAACATTTTTGCTAGTCGTTCTTGGAAGAATGAACTTGCAAAGGCACAAGCACACAAAACGCTGCTGACAGTCTTGAGACGATGCGTTCTTGCTGGTATTGCCCCAGCACAGAGGCCGCCTGCATTTCTCTTAATCACTCTAATTATTATATTATTATAATTACAGCCAGGTTTTTATTCCCTTTAAAGCAAAAGCTCTGAATCAGGTTAACTGTAGGTTTTAACTTAACAAGATATATTTGCTCATAAATAAAAGTTATATAAAATAAAAGCAAATAAAAGGCAAGTACTGTGACCACAACTCTACTGTACACTAACAATGTAATGTTTAATATAACATTATTAATAAAAATAATAGTAATAAAGCAAAGACAGTCCCCTTTCTTTCTATCTGTTTAATTTTTCCGAAGTTTCATAAGATCAGATTTTTTTGTACATCACTATTTTTCTGTACATGATCCAGATGTCTCTTGGTTTAAGTTAAAACCTTACAAATTTACTCAGAATGTAATGACAGAATAACAGCGGTATGGACACTATCTTACAGCTGTGGGTCTTTACTGTTGCTGGACTCTGCCGTGTTGGCTGCACTGGTCTGCATGTCTGTCGAAGGCTCTGGGAGCTGATCTGGCCGGCCAGCTCGTTAGCTTCTCATGCGGGTTGGTTTGCTAGCTCCCCGCTGACAGTTGTGGAGTGTCACAACTCCGACAACGATTGAGCACATTTTTGATTCGCCATCATTTTTAGTAAAGCTGCCAATATTCGACACAGTTGATTTCTCAGAAGTGGACTTATGTGATGAAATAACATATGAAAACAGTAGAAAATGTTCTGTTGTTGGCCTCTCTCTCAGCTTCTTTCCGCCCCTTGCTAGAATGCCGAATTGAATGCTGGGATATCTTTGCTGTCAAGTTCACACAAGTTAACAACCGATGCATCCTCGGTAAAATGGACGTGTCAAGAACACTTCTGGGATTTTTAACCGTTCTTGCCAAAATGAAAACTTGTGTATTGGGACAGTACTTGGGCCACAAAAGATTATGTTTCACAAGAACACAAGTACAGACAAGAACACAGATTGAGAAAGGCCCTGGGTGATTGGTGCACATGCATAGTCACATGAGTGCACATGCATGCTCACATGACAAGGTCATATGGCTCTGTTGGTAAATAAAAAGTAAAAGTTAGGTTGTGTTCTCTGGCGGACCTGGATCAGCTGTTAGCTGCAACACACCACAGGGCTAACGCTAACGTTGCTACATGGCTGTGTTTTAATATTTTATTTACCGGGTCTGTGTGTTTTGGAGAGGAGACGACCTCAGAAGTAATTCGGCTCCCAGTAGAACCCTGTCAGTGCTCTGAAGTGGAGCGGACCCAGAACAACTCTCATCAGCTTTTAGCTGTAAACACTAGCAGGGCTAAAGTTACGCTGCGGCTGTGTTAAAACTATAACTTAGCACAACATCACTGCGCTGTAATAATGCTTTATTAAATGTCACAAAATTATCAAAATAGATATTAGATATATGTCAGTCCAGTGACTGTTAGGGGTGGGGGAAAAAATCGATACATCATAGTATGATGATATTTGCCATGGCGATACTGTCTCGATACACAGGCGCCAAGTATCGATATTTTATCATATATATAGCAGATGGGAGTTTTAACTTTTTGGTACCAGAATAATTTGCTTTTTTAGTCGAGTAGAAAACTTAACACGACCATACAGAGGACTGAATAAGTGACATGAACAGAGAAATGTATCTTTTTAGATAAACAGATGTTGACAACGTTTGACTTTAGGGACCTAATTGGAAGTTGGAAAAAGGTAATAAATTGCAATAGATCTATCTATCTATTTACACATATACACACACATATACACTTTTTATCTAATATATTTAAAATTGCAATAAAATTGAATCGCAACATAAACATCGTGATAATATCATTTCGTTGGGCCTCTGGTGATTCCCACCACTAGTGACTGTTACCTGACAGCCGACCTGCCTCTCATTCTCTGGCTCGGCAGTCACTCATCCTACAGAATGAACGAAAGACTGAGGAGGACCCATGTGAGCGGTGAATGAGTAGTTCATTCCTGCTCCACAGTAGGAGCTGTCATGTGACAAAGTCCAAGATCCTTCACAAATGCGTGAAAATTAATGAATTACTCACTGAGACAACCCGTTCCTCCGAAGTCATACAAACAATTAGGTCAAATGAACTAAACGTTCTTTGAACGACTCAACACTATTTTTTGAGTAAAGTATTTCAGTCTACAGCTGACGTGGCCACAAATCAGCTGCTGTGGATGTAGGGATCCGAGATAATGGTAAGTCGACATACATGTGTCTTAATGTCTTAATGATTTTTAGCACTGTGATATTTATAATGTTTTTTTTATCCTTAGCACTGGAATTCCCCTCTGTCGTGCTGCATTACTGTGCTACAGGGCTTTTTGTAACCCTGCAAAGTAGGCTTATATTTTATTCTCTTAATTATGTACAAGGCAATGTAATTGTGGAACTTGCAACTAATGTCCTTTGATGTTTTGTTTTAAAGGCGGACCAGGCCAGCCACTGTTTTCTATTGTTTTATCTTTTGTTTCTTAATTTGTTTTCCAGTGCAGTGTTAAGATGTCTGTTGCTTGATTTAGTGCCCACTGTGATTGGAATTGATGTTCCATACTGGGCATCTACTGGAGTTCATATTTTGGATGATGGTTTAAATACAGGTTGCTCTCCTCTCTCTGTATATCCACAGCTTGACTCTGTACAAGGCTGGGTCCATGTTGGTACACTTTCTGTGGTTGCACTGGGTGACATTCTGTAGTCGTGTGTATACTCAACTTCAACACTGCATGTTTTTTTGTAGTGAATAGTTTAGATGCTAAGTGTGTTGTGAACAGTGTTGGGAACGTTACTTGAAAAAAGTAATTAGTTATAGTTACTCACTACTTGTTCCAAAAAGTAACTGAGTTAGTAACTGAATTACTCTGTAATAAAAGTAACTCGTTACCAGGGAAAGTAACTATTTCCGTTACCTACTGTTAAAAAAAATCTCTGCTGCTTCATCGAATCTCTGTTTAGCTGGTGTGTGTGTGTGTGTGTGTGTTTGTGTGTGTGTGTGTGTGTGCGTGTGGCACCGGCATGTGTGTAAAACACTGGCTCTGATTGGCTACCAAGAAACATGACTCTGCCTTAGCCAACATAATCGCTGGTTGAAAGGCACCGAGCTTTCTTGTCCCTCGCTCTCCCCACGACAGAGTTTAGCAGGCAGGCGAGAACGGGAACAGGTGAGCCCACGCTGCTTCCAGAGAACCTGATATGGAGAGCGAGCGCATCGGTCCACTTCAAGCACTACTACCTCGCTATTAACCCACCTCCTGACTAGCTGTGTGAGCCAGCTGGTGCGCTCGATTACACAGTTTATTACATAGTAACGCGACCGCATTTAACGACCAGTAACGCTAACGGCGCTGTAACGACGGAAAAGTAATTAGTTAGATTTACCCGTTACTAAAAAAATAACGCCGTTACGTAACGCCGTTCTTTTTTAAACGCCGTTATTCCAAACACTGGTTGTGAATAGTTTAAGATGTTAAGTGGATAGTGTATGTACTTCTTGGTGTTGGGTCTGCTGTCTCCCTCTTCTGTCTCCCACAGTCACT
>JALXJV020000011.1:10399340-10417069 GCA_024633595.2 Lepomis macrochirus | reverse complement strand
CTTTTCCCGACTGTACCAAGGTGGAACCACACTATTGCCTGGTCTCGTGGTGTTTTTCTTTGCAAATTCCACGAGGTCAGTCATTGATCTCAGCTCACAGTAAGCTACTGCAGGTAGAATGTGTGCAACTTTACAGTGCCGTTTTACTGAACCCCGATTTTTCCCTGGTGGCTGTTCCACCAGTGTATGAATATGTGCGAATGTTACGTAAGGTCAGGTCAGCTCGTACAGACAACCCCGATCAGTGACTGTGGGAGACAGAAGAGGGAGACAGCAGACCCAACATCAAGAAGTACATGCACTATCCACTTAACATCTTAAACTATTCACAACACACTTAGCATCTAGACTATTCACTACAAAAAAACATGCAGTGTTGAAGTTGAGTATACACACGACTACAGAATGTCACCCAGTGCAACCACAGAAAGTGTACCAACATGGACCCAGCCTTGTACAGAGTCAAGCTGTGGATATACAGAGAGAGGAGAGCAACCTGTATTTAAACCATCATCCAAAATATGAACTCCAGTAGATGCCCAGTATGGAACATCAATTCCAATCACAGTGGGCACTAAATCAAGCAACAGACATCTTAACACTGCACTGGAAAACAAATTAAGAAACAAAAGATAAAACAATAGAAAACAGTGGCTGGCCTGGTCCTGCCTTTAAAACAAAACATCAAAGGACATTAGTTGCAAGTTCCACAATTACATTGCCTTGTACATAATTAAGAGAATAAAATATAAGCCTACTTTGCAGGGTTACAAAAAGCCCTGTAGCACAGTAATGCAGCACGACAGAGGGGAATTCCAGTGCTAAGGATAAAAAAAACATTATAAATATCACAGTGCTAAAAATCATTAAGACATTAAGACACATGTATGTCGTTTACCATTATCTCCGGATCCCTACATCCACAGCAGCTGATTTGTGGCCACGTCAGCTGTAGACTGAAATACTTTACTCAAAAATAGTGTTGAGTCGTTCAAAGAACGTTTCGTTCATTTGACCCTAATTGTTTGTATGACTCGGGAGGAACGGGTTGTCTCAGTGAGTAATTCATTAATTTTCACGCATTTGTGAAGGATCTTGGACTTTGTCACATGACAGCTCCTACTGTGGAGCAGGAATGAACTACTCATTCACCGCTCACATGGGTCCTCCTCAGTCTTTCGTTCATTCTGTAGGATGAGTGACTGCCGGCGCCAGAGAATGAGAGGCAGGTCGGCTGTCAGGTAACAGTCACTAGTGGTGGGAATCACCAGAGGCCCAACGAAATGATATTATCACTGATGTTTATGTTGCGATTCAATTTTATTGCAATTTTAAATATATTAGATAAAAAGTGTATATGTGTGTGTATATGTGTAAATAGATAGATAGATCTATTGCAATTTATTACCTTTTTCCAACTTCCAATTAGGTCCCTAAAGTCAAACGTTGTCAACATCTGTTTATCTAAAAAGATACATTTCTCTGTTCATGTCACTTATTCAGTCCTCTGTATGGTCGGTGTTAAGTTTTCTACTCGACTAAAAAAAGCAAATTATTCTGGTACCAAAAGTTAAAACTCCCATCTGCTATATATATGATAAAATATCGATACTTGGCGCCTGTGTATCGAGACAGTATCGCCATGGCAAATATCATCATACTATGATGTATCGATTTTTTCCCCCACCCCTAACAGTCACTGGACTGACATATATCTAATATCTATTTTGATAATTTTGTGACATTTAATAAAGCATTATTACAGCGCAGTGATGTTGTGCTAAGTTATAGTTTTAACACAGCCGCAGCGTAACTTTAGCCCTGCTAGTGTTTACAGCTAAAAGCTGATGAGAGTTGTTCTGGGTCCGCTCCACTTCAGAGCACTGACAGGGTTCTACTGGGAGCCGAATTACTTCTGAGGTCGTCTCCTCTCCAAAACACACAGACCCGGTAAATAAAATATTAAAACACAGCCATGTAGCAACGTTAGCGTTAGCCCTGTGGTGTGTTGCAGCTAACAGCTGATCCAGGTCCGCCAGAGAACACAACCTAACTTTTACTTTTTATTTACCAACAGAGCCATATGACCTTGTCATGTGAGCATGCATGTGCACTCATGTGACTATGCATGTGCACCAATCACCCAGGGCCTTTCTCAATCTGTGTTCTTGTCTGTACTTGTGTTCTTGTGAAACATAATCTTTTGTGGCCCAAGTACTGTCCCAATACACAAGTTTTCATTTTGGCAAGAACGGTTAAAAATCCCAGAAGTGTTCTTGACACGTCCATTTTACCGAGGATGCATCGGTTGTTAACTTGTGTGAACTTGACAGCAAAGATATCCCAGCATTCAATTCGGCATTCTAGCAAGGGGCGGAAAGAAGCTGAGAGAGAGGCCAACAACAGAACATTTTCTACTGTTTTCATATGTTATTTCATCACATAAGTCCACTTCTGAGAAATCAACTGTGTCGAATATTGGCAGCTTTACTAAAAATGATGGCGAATCAAAAATGTGCTCAATCGTTGTCGGAGTTGTGACACTCCACAACTGTCAGCGGGGGGGGGGAGCTAGCAAACCAACCCGCATGAGAAGCTAACGAGCCGGCCGGCCAGATCAGCTCCCAGAGCTTTCGACAGACATGCAGACCAGTGCAGCCAACACGGCAGAGTCCAGCAACAGTAAAGACCCACAGCTGTAAGATAGTGTCCATACCGCTGTTATTCTGTCATTACATTCTGAGTAAATTTGTAAGGTTTTAACTTAAACCAAGAGACATCTGGATCATGTACAGAAAAATAGTGATGTACAAAAAAATCTGATCTTATGAAACTTCGGAAAAATTAAACAGATAGAAAGAAAGGGGACTGTCTTTGCTTTATTACTATTATTTTTATTAATAATGTTATATTAAACATTACATTGTTAGTGTACAGTAGAGTTGTGGTCACAGTACTTGCCTTTTATTTGCTTTTATTTTATATAACTTTTTATTTATGAGCAAATATATCTTGTTAAGTTAAAACCTACAGTTAACCTGATTCAGAGCTTTTTTGCTTTAAAGGGAATAAAAACCTGGCTGTAATTATAATAATATAATAATTAGAGTGATTAAGAGAAATGCAGGCGGCCTCTGTGCTGGGGCAATACCAGCAAGAACGCATCGTCTCAAGACTGTCAGCAGCGTTTTGTGTGCTTGTGCCTTTGCAAGTTCATTCTTCCAAGAACGACTAGCAAAATGTTCTCCCAAGAACACAAGTCCGTTCTTTGCATTCTTGGTTTCGAGAAATACTTCTACATTACTACATCACACCACATCAACTGTTTTTCTGTGAAACCAAGGTCGTGATACATGTTGGTTATGATGTTGCTGGCGGTACTCTGCTGCCTCTCCTAGGTTTCTCTGGGCCAGATTTCGTGCTACCTGCAGCCGTTCCTGCTGCTTCCGAATCCATTCATCACAAGAGCTGGTTCTTCCTTCAGAGGCATCTGCTCCCAAGAGAAAGCCCACCAGGAGATGGGGTGTAACCCCGAACATTAAGAAATAGGGGGAATGACTATTAGAGCGATTTGTGGAGGTGTTATACCCAGACCAGCTGAGAGATGTACTTTGGCCACACACACACTTCTTTCAGCGGGGGAGATTGGAGCAGGTCGTACTTAGAGGACATGGTGTCATGAGTCAGTTTCACCCTCAACCCTTTTCCCTGTGTTCCAGTTTTTTGTGTTTTCCCCCTTCCCTCCTGTCTTTGTTAGTTGTGTCTGTCTCTCTCTTGTGTGTGTGTGTGTGTGTGTGTGTGTGTGTGTGTGTGTGTGTGTGTGTGTGGGCGTGTCCAGACCTGGCTCTCCCCCACCTGCAGCACTCCGCACCTGCGACTCGTCTGCAATCAAACCCAGCAGTGATAAGCCCTGGTTCAGCCTCCACTCTTCGCCAGTTCGTCAGTTTACCTTCAGTGGTACATTGCCCCGGCCTACTCTACAGTTTTTGTGAGTACATTTTGCGATCGAGTCTAATGTCTTGTTTTTTTGTCTGCCACAGTTTTCCCGTGTGCGGAGTTGCTGTCTGCCTGTCCGTCCTCTAGTCACCAGCCAGTGACTCTCAGTCTGCCAGCCTGCCTGTCTGCCCTGAACTCTCTCCAGTACACCCTGTCGGATCTCCTCCAAGTCCGGAAACCTCCCAGCCTCTGAACCTCTGATCTTCCCCGAACTCTTAATAAACCTGACCTGTGCATTGTTACTCATCCTGTGTCTGCCTTTGAATCCTTTCCGTGTTACCTAACACATGGAGTGTTTTTAGCATTTTACAAAACAATTTATTGTATTAAAGTTATAAGGTACATTTAATAGCAATAAAATGAAGCTTCAAATGTCGCTCTGAGCCATAAAAAAACTCTTCTCCAATATGAGAATGTGCAGCTTTTCTCTGTTTTACATTTTTACAAACTGAATATCTTCCTGGTCATATCTTCTGACAGTCAATCGGACAAGAACAAAAAGCTCTGTGAAAATGTCACCTTGACACAGACATTTTAAAGGAAATAATCAGCAGATTAATTAGTAATAAGAATTTAATCGTTGGCTGTAGCCGTTGTGTTGTGATATCCTGACAAGAGTTTCTAATATTTTGTCCACCCCATTTACATTTACTCATATGGCTTTTATCCAAAGTGACTTATACAAGCATCAGTCATCAACACAGTACGAGATCTACAAGAGCTAATAGCGCGTAGAGCAGTGTTTCTCAACGGGGGCGTTCCAAGGACATGGGGGGCGCTGAAAGCAATATTTTAGAAAGGGGGACGCTGAGCTGCTTTTGGGGGGCGTTTGGTGAGTTTACACTTAAGATTCACAACAAAACCAGTTTAAATTTTGAATTACTTGCAAAAAATTGTGGTCTGCAACATTAAAACCTGCCAGTTTAGTCCACTGCGACTGGACGAGACTGTGCATTTTTTCTCCAACAGCAACTTGTTGTGCAGCTTCGTGCTGCCTTCATGGGAACGGGAAGTCAGAGTATCATCTCTAAAATTTTACCCAAATTGCGTTTACTGTGTAAACTCTAGAAAACCGACGCTCTCTTTCTAGGCGGGAAAGTGTTTATTTCTCTGAGGAAAACACCGCGAACGCCTTGTTATCGCAGTTGTTACACATTTACAAGACGGATATTCTGCTGTCGGACATTCCGCTGTCGGACTCACCCTGAAAGCAACTCGGCTGCGACACCAGCGAAGTGACTTCGACCCTCGAGCGCTGTGAGTTGTAAAATGTAAGGTTAAAACTGAAGCCCTCTCTGCTCTGTTGGGGACTGTTAGCCGCACTTTATCAGAGGTGCTGAAGTTAAGCTGTGTGGAATTATTCCTGAGCTTTCTGTGAGATCACAGGTGTGTCGGTTAGTTTCATCTCATTCAGTTTTGTCTGTCAGACGGCAAGGGGAAGCGAATCAGTAACATAATGCAGTAAAATATTATGAATTCTCTTTAAATAAGCTAATGACGTTAGTCTCCTATAACCTCTTTTTTTCTTTACATGTCAGAGAACACAGACCTGTGGGAGAGATTCTGAATGTGCAGAAAGTTGAGCAGATAAGTTACAGTGTTTCCTATACGTTCATTTATTTGTGGCTGACCATACAATATCTGACCGCAACATATATATATATATTTTTTTATTTTATTTACCAGGCCTATTTAAAATCGTATTTGACTGCAGAGCTGCAGGCAGCGCGAATTCGCGGAGCTCATCGTCTCGCTCGTCCCTCTCTCTCTCTCTCTCTCTCCCTCGTGAACACAGGTGCACAACGCAGCCAATGTTGGAGACACAGCTAATAGAAGTTATTAGTAAGCATGTAAGGAGCCTAGCAAATGAAGAGAGCTAAGTTAATGTTAAAATAAAGCTGGGTTTTCGAGGTTAGCTGTACAGCTGCAGCACAGTTACACTGTCATTCTGTGGGAAACACTGACAGACGAGCTAAAGTCCGGTCAATTACTGAATTAAAACGGATTCATTTATCACTGAGATGAAAAGGGACCATAAACACATTTAAATAAGTTACTTCCCCCCAAAAGAGGAGGTAAGACTTAATCATGTGTGTTGACTCAGCAGGGATGATATTAAATAAGTTGATCTACAGGAGAAAAATATTTAAAAGCAAGAAAAATGCCTGAAAGCTTCACTACATTATATTCTATTATAATTATATATTTTTAATTGTCACCTGAATTTTTTGACATTTCCACCCTAAATTGGTGCATAAAGGCAGAAATTAGGGGAGAAATCTTCACCAGAATGCAGGAAATTAAGTGTTTAATGCTCAAAATCTTCTGGGGAGGACCCCATACCCCCACTTATTAAGTGCCCCATCCAAGAAAACAGTATTTTCCTTCATACACAGCTTCTGTGAGGAACATTCACTTATTAGTTAAATAGAATTACTTTTCACCTGGCTTTTTTGTTACTTTTTCCATGCTTTTAATAACAATAGTAACAATAAAAAAATCAAAATATATTCAGGGCAAATAGTCACCATCTTTTTTGGTGGGGGGGGGGGGCGGTAAGGGATCTGGATAGTGGTTAGGGGTGCTGGCCCAAAAGGTTGAGAACCACTGGCGTAGAGCATCAAAGGGGTAAATACCTGGGGAAGAATTAAGATTTAACGAAGAGTGCAATCAACACAAAATAATTGTAAGTAGATAGAAGAAGACCACAGGAAGTGCATGATAGGTGTTATAAGAGGAAGATGAGTTTTTATCACTGAGGGGTGACTTACAGAAACACCTGTTTGTATAATAAAACAGCAGCTCAGTCCCTAAACTTATGACGGCGTACCATAAGTGCTGCCTTAGAAGGCTGTTCGAAACTAATGTTGGAACACAGCCTATAATAATAGCAGGCTGTTAGCTGTTAGCTCCCAGGCTCGCTGGTCGCCTGTTTACAGAGCAGCAGAATCCAAACTTTACTAAAACTGTCAACTGATAAAACAAACATGTGAGGACATGAACTCACCTTCACAAATCAGCTGTTTCTCCTCCTGCGATGACCATTATGTCCGTGGTTTAGGCGTCTGACCAGCTGCCTGAACAGTTTTAGAAGAAGCTTTCAGGCTAAAATAAAAAAACTAACTATTCAAAAAGTGTAAGTGTATTATTTATTATATAAACATGTTAAAACACTCAAACAAAGCCTAAAATACGTTGGTGATGGTGATTTTACAATGTTTTGCAGTCACGCACCCATATAGGGGTTCTATCTCAGTCACGTGACTTTCCTGTTGGTGGGGGTTTTTGCCTTCAGTTTTGCCTTCTAGGCTCCAAGTCAAATGTTTTAGATAAAATGTTTTCAGTGCAGCAGTGGGACATCGTGACAGACAGATAACAATAAAATAACTATAATAATTTTAATTATAAAAAACATTATAAAGCAGCAGAGGTTCACGATCCAAAACTGCTGGATCCTACATTTCCCAGAATGCAACACCTTTTTTTCTGTGGTCAAGTGGGTTTTTATTTTATAAAAGCCCCATATGTTGGAAATTAAATTAAAATAGGTGTGATGTAACCAAATATATTATCATGCTAAAAATGTTTCACATCGTTTTATATCGATAACTATCACAATATATGTCAAATCATTATTTCTTTCAAGTTTAAAGGCGGATTTTTGCTCCCAGGTATAAGTTGAAGAAACCAGATGATGGTTAATTGTGTGGTCAGAACACTTGGTAGAACATTCAAAACTATTATAAAATCTTCAACGAATATGATTAGTTAATCTTTTTCAGTCCTCTTTTTCTCATCAAAATAAATATTTTAATAGGAAAATGAAGTGCTATTTTTTCAGTGATTCAAATGAATCCAACCAAATATTTATTGATGATATATCTATATATATTGAACATTTATTATATTGTTACTGAGGGAAAATTATATTGTGATAATTATTTTCTTATTATTGCCCAGCCCTAAATAAAATTATATCAAAGTCCCTGAAAAGGCAGAAAAAACCTGGATCCCTTGTGTAGGCTTTCCATGTGAGAGTTTCTCTTTGTCTCCATCTGTCACAGTAACTGACATGGTCTTTTAAGTGCCAGATAGTTCTCATGTTCTAGCAATTTTCTTTGTTGTCTGCCAAGTGCAGTGACTCCTTCAAAGTGTTCTACCATTTCAACAGTCGTCTCAAATGTGTCTTTGGCCTCAGAATGGGCATTACCCATAAAAGATTTTGCTTTATACAGCAAAGTCTATCATCCACTTTTGAGTAGTGAATGCTGCACTGCAGCCCTCTAGTGGGCTGATTAAAAAACAGTGCCGTGCACGGAAGGCTGCCTGGCTTGCTTTGATTGACAAAGTATAATGCACAAATTCACCTCTCCATCACTCTCTATCAGATAAGATAAGATTAGAAAACTTTATTGTCTGTCACAAGTGACAGAAATTTGTCTTTACAAGACAGGCTCAAAGACATAAAACACATATAAAACCCTTAAGACAATTTGGCCACATTAGTTGTACAGGCGTGCAGAATACAAAAATGCGATATGTTCTATATGTAGTTGTTAAGTATAGTAATGGCCAATGAGAATGATTTTTTATATGTTATTCCTTGCAAGTGGGACTCTGTAGCGTCGACCTGATGGCATTAACTCAAAGGATTGGTTAAGTGGGTAGGTGATTGTAGTGGCTGTCCTCAATACTGACCGATTATGGTGTTCTGTTAAGGGACTTTGAGGGGAGCCTATTATCTTACTAACTTGATTTATTATTCATGCAAGTTTGATTTTGTGCGTAACACCAAGGGCTTTATACCAGGCTGTTAAAGTTAAAATGTCCTTGTTCACACTAAAATCTCTAAGTTTCCTCAGCAGGTGTAAACGCTGCAGGGCTTTCTTATGCACAGTTTCTGCATGCTGTGAAAAAGATAGAGATAGACACATCTGTCAAAGTAAAGGTCAGGGAAATTTCTTTGAATGTTGTGACCAGATTATTAACTGTCTGGTGGTAATCAAACAGTGCTTTATTATCAGACAAGTGGGCTACCAAGGCCATACCATCAGCATACTTGAAAAGAAACATTCCATCCCTGTTACAAGATATATTGTTTGTGTAAACAGAAAAAAAGAGCAGGAGATAAAACACATCCTTGGGGGAGCCCAGTGTTTAAAAGCTGTTTCCTAGAATTAAAACTATTCACACGCATTTGTTGCATTTCTATCCTGTAAAAAAATTCTTAATCCAAAAATTCAGTATTAGGTAAACCTGAAGCTCGACTAGATGTTGCAGAAGTGTATATATGTGTACAGTGTTAAAGGCAGATGAAAAGTCCATAAATAAAATCCTTGTGTGAGTTTGTAATGAGTCCAGCTGTCTGGTCACAGGATCCAAGAGAGATTATATGTTGTTATATTTTTTGTCATATGTTATGAGCGTGTAAAAAATGCTCACGAGCACATTGTTATTTCACACACGCAAAAATGAATCTTCCCGCGCGCACGATACAGTACAGTTGTACAAGTTTCTGTGAGCGAGCGCCTGGTTTGTTCTCAAACGATAACTCTGCTTGCACAGTGGAATTGCGCAGTGTGCTTCTGCTCGCGGAGTGGTGTTTAGCTTGCGCAGTGGATTTCTGCTCGCTCAGCTGATTTCTGCTCGCTCGAGTCTACAGGACTTTTGACAATTTGGGGGCGGAAACCAAGGAGGGCACTGACCCTCTTATGATTGGTCACTTTCAACGCGATCACAACCAGAGCCAACCACGCAGCTCTCGGTTCCAACCAATCCGCGCTGTCAAACACTTTGAACAGTTTCAGGTGGGACAGAAACCAGCAACTATATTTGCAGCAGTTTTCGGATAAATATGAAGGCCTAATGTGTTTTGATTAGACTACTATCCCTTATACTTACATATGATAGCCGACCATTTCTTCTGGGGAGTCGGGAAAGCATTATCATCCGTTTGGGGTTCATTTTGGAGGGAAGAGGTGAGACGTTACAACACATTAACAGCAGACTATATTTGCGGTATTTTTCGTATAATGTGCATTGATTACTAGAGTAACTGTACTTACAGTAGTGATTTTTTTCTTAGAGACAGCATTAACACTGTTATCTGTTGAAATGCAACTGCAGAGATGGTGAGGCTACTGAGTGAATTACTCTGTTCCTAAATATAGACCATATTATTACTGATTTTTAATTTATTTTAAAATGGCTATTGTAACGCTACCCTTTATCCTTCCCGAAACACAGGCTAAACTATACCTCGGAACACACAAATACATGTGCTGCATATGCAGAATATTTATAATCACGTCCCTATGTAAAGTTGTGTTAAGACACATTCACATAAACATTCCCAACAAGTGAATAACTGAAGCTGCTCAGTTTAAGTCAAGAGAGAAGTTTGGTCAAAAGTGCAAAATATATAAAGCAACCAATTCCATTCAACAAAACACTTTATTATATATTATGTACAGGGAGAGGGTCAGTGAGGCAGTTTTGTTGAGGACATTCCACTGTCAGAAGCAGACCAGGTCATAGGCTCCAGATGACACCAGCTCTTGAGGAGACACGAGCCTGGTGCTGCTGGAAAGAACAGGGAGAAGAAAGATGAAACAGTGGTAATACATGTTAATACAAGGTTAATATATTTAAGACATTGATTTTAATATAATATAAATTATAATATACATGGAAAGCCAGTGTTTCCCAAATAATGTCATGAGGTTGAGGAGTGAGAGTACACAGTTAGGTCCAGTTTTATCTGGACATTGGCATGATTTCAGTTATTTGGTCCTGTGCCCCAGTAAAGAATTTGATATTACATAACTATAACCATTTTTTCATGGTATTTCATTGGACTAAAAGTTGTAAGATAAGTTCCTTTACACCTTAATAAAATGGTCATATTTAGTACTACTACTTTGTTGCAAATTATTTGAATTTAATAACCAAATATTAAATTCCAGAAGAGGGTTGGTTGTCGGTCACAGCTGTTGAGATTTGTTGTGGTTAGGGTGCAATCTATGGGGTGACCACATACCACATACAACCACACATCCCAGAGGAGCAACAGGGAAAACCTTGACTTGTTTCTGGAGTGGTCACTTTATTAGATACACCTATACAATCTAATGTAATAAATACACCAGCTCAGCCATGAATTCTGCTTTTATGATGCCTGTGCTGTTCAGGATTTATTTATACAGACATACATAGAAGTGTTAATTCACTTACATGTTTTATCACTGAGGTCACACTTTGTGATGTTGGTGTTGTACTGAGCAGCATTATATTTAGAGGAGTTTCTGATACAACCAGCAGCTGAAAAGATGTGTAAATGCCTCTGTAGCTCAAATTATTTGTATGTCTCATGTCACTATATTCATATTTTCATCAATGTGGAAGAAAGTTTGTCCTGGTTATTCTTGGCTGGACATGGGTTTTGCATTACACTAACTTACTCTTATATATACAAGTTTGGCACTATGAGGCCTATAAGCAGATCCAGCTGCCAGTTTAATAGGTACACCGAGGTAAAAATAATGCAGTCCTGCAATAATCCGACCTTCATGAAGGTTACAATATTCAGTTTTAGCTGTTCAGAGGCACCGATTAAACACGGAGAGCTGTTTCTGACAGGGACATACCTCGTTGATATTTGGATCCTTTGTGGATAACTGGTTTGCTCGCTCATTAAAGTCAGTCTCCGATGGTTTCATATGTCAGCGTCTTCAACAGAAAAACATATGAAGTTAATTGCTGCAGTTATAACGTTACTTACTTTTTGTGCTGCTGATCTTGTCAGCCGATGCACTGTCCAACAAACTATGTGTGTAAGGTTAATGACTGAATTAACAAGCTTGCCCTCTATTTCACACAGCTAACGCTACCGCTCATCGTTATGCGTTACTACTACGGCAGCCACTAAGTGCTGCTAACTTCTACTATAATTCTAATAACCAAAGATAAACTTTGAATGCCAACAAACCAAAGTACACTTATAACTTGACATTTAAAGTAAATGTCAGCAAACTGACAGGGAGTAACGTTAACTTATGGTAACTTAACCAGTGAAGTGTTGCTCAGGTTAGCCAGCTGCACTTTGAATCTGATGAAATGATTTAATATCTTCCGAACTAAACTAAAGTTGAACTAAAGCTGGCTACATAAAATACCACTATTGACTAAATTCACAAGAGGTCAGTGGATAGGTTAAAATGTCATTTCATCAACTTACCAGAGAGTGTAGTAGGTTCATCAGACACAACAAAAATGAACGGGACACAGCCTCATAAACAGTCTCTGGATGCAGCGCTGAAACTTCTTTTGTTTATTGGCGGTGGGCAAAGCAGTTTAATGGCGCATTACCGCCACCAATTGGACTGGAGTGTGGAACAAGCGATTAAGCGGCAAAATAAAGAAACAAAACAGAAAAATAGTTCATCTAAATCAGTTTCTTTAAGAAACTTAATTATATAACAATATTTCTTGCTTGCGGTTTTCTCCAAGAGACCTGACAATGATAGATCATGATATTTTCAGAACTATTCAGCGTGTGGAACTATCGGCTGCCCCGTGAACGCGTCATTTCCGCATTCCACAGTTCCGATAGAAGTCCATGGGAGTGTTGCAACTCTCTTATTTAAGGGCTCTGGTTGTGATCACGTTGAAAGTGACCAATCATAAGAGGGTCAGTGCCCTCCTTAGTTTCTGCCCCAAATTGTCAAAGTCCTGTATAGACTCAAGCGAGCAGAAGTCAGCTGAGTGAGCAGAAATCCACTGCGTGGAGCTAAACACCACTCTGCGAGCAGAAGCACACTCTTGTGCGAGCAGAATTCCACTGTGCAAGCAGAGTTATCGTTTGAGAACAAACCAGGCGCTCACTCACAGAAACTTGTACAACTCGGTTGTTGAATTTTTGCTGTATTGTACTGTATTGTGCGCGCGGGAAGATTAATTTTTGCGTGTGTGAAATAACAATGTGCTCGTGAGCATTTCTTACACGCTCATAACATATGACAAAAATATAACACCATAGATTACTCCACCCACTTAGCTGGGTGGAGCAATCTTTAAGCACTCTGCCCTTGAGCCTGTCAGGGCCAGGGGTTTTGTGTGTTGTTTTGTGTTTCACTCGACTTAGGACAGATGCCACTAGTTTCTCATCTATGACGAGAGCCTGGTGGAATAGGCTTGAGCTGGGGATTCCAGCTGACTGGTATGCTACAGTTGTCGAATCCATGGGTGCCGGTATGGGGGTTTAGGACAATTGGAAGGGCCCCTGACTGACAGGGGCCCCAAAAAATAATTATAAACTATTATCAAATTATATTATACATTATATAAACCATCATCATCATGGAGTATAAATATATTTCAGAGATAATAATAAAATGAATGATGTCTTTGTTTTTACTTGTTTTAGCAGTGAAAGTTAAAAATCCCCATTGACCAAAAAGTAAACCTCCATATTGACCGACCACCCCCCTGTATCTGCATGAAATGGTCTGGTCCTGCCTCAGCGCACTCATCAGTGACTGTGTTTAGTTGCAGTCAGTAGATGCGGTAGAAACAACGTGATCACAATGTTGCCTAGTGAACTAAAATCAAAAAAGGAAAGAGAGAAAAAAGAGAGAAGAAATCTAAAAGAAAGGATGTCAATCTGTAACCCAGTGTTTCACCATGAAAGGTGAAAGCCCTTTAGTCTGTGAGTGGTGTTAACCTGTTGGCTTTATGTCCACAGTGAAATAAGCTAGCTAGCCACAGACTAGTTTTAGCCAACATTTCATCAACATTTAATAAGTGCAGGGAAACGTTTAGCAAGATATTCATATTAAATCATTGTTCCTGCCCCTTTTAGCACACTAACAACAGGTGAGTCAGCAGCAGCCCAGTCTGCCCAGAACTGTGGCCTCCCTGTCCCAGTGAAGAAGGTGATGAGCACTGTGTTAAAGGGGCTATATGTAGTTTTTCTACCAAAATGAATCCTTTTTTATTGCCTGTGTGTGAAGGGGTTGACATTAAAATGATCTACCTGCCGGGTTTGGCTATTAACTGTTAAGGCAGGTATTCCTATTCCTATTTAAAGGCTCCGGGTCGGATTTTCTGCGAAATCCAGTCATTATTTCGAAGTGCTTGCAACACTCAGTCTCTCTCAGTGTAGTTGGTTGCCCACTTGTTGTTCACAGCCATACAGAGCCCGTCCCCCAAACGACGAGTAAAACGAGTAAAATATTAATATCAGATTTGTGTATATAGAAGTAATAAGCTTGATAAACTACATGAATAAACACACTCTTATTAAAATTCAACCAATTTAATAATAATCTGGATCCAGCCACCAAGTTCTTAAAGAACTCCAGCACAGAAGAGGAACAAAGAAATATTATATTATTAGTATTAGTATTATATAAACACATTATATAAATGCAGTAGTTTGGCAGGTCTGGACGCAGAATGGGCCACATCAAGTCCTGATTCTGCAGACAGAGAAACAAAACATGAGCACATCGCTCTCAAACAACAACACGGCTCTGTAGGTAAATAGAAAGTAAAAGTTATGTTGTGTTCTCTGGCGGACCTGGATCAGCTGTAACACACCACAGGGGTAACGCTAACGTTGCACGTGGCTGTGGTTTAATGTTTTATTTACCGTGTCTGTGTGTTTTGGAGAGGAGACGACCTCAGAGGTAATTCAGCTCCCAGTAGAACCCTGTCAGTGCTCTGAAGTGGAGCGGACCCAGAACAACTCTCATCAGCTGTTAGCTGTAAACACTAGCAGGACTAAAGTTACGCTGCGGCTGTGTTAAAACTATAACTTAGCACAACATCACTGCGCTGTAATAATATTATGCTTTATTAAATGTTGCGTAATTAACAAAATAGCTATATAATGTCAGTCCCGTGACCTGACAACGACCTGCCTCTGATTCTCCGGCCCCGGCAGTCACTCAGCCTGCAGAATGAACCAAAGACTGAGGAGGACCCATGTGAGCGCTGAACGAGTAGCTCATTCCTGCTCCACAGTAGGAGCTGTCACGTGACAGATGAAGGACTCAAACCTGGAGACCCACAGATGAGTTGTGAACTAATCAGTTCTGTTTGCTGTGCTGACAGAGCCCAAGCAGCTGTGCGACAAGTGAACTTAAGAGTGTTTTCATTATTTATCTAAATTATTTGTTAACGTGTAGGAACCATGACATTTCAGGGGTCACAGTGAGTGTAGAGTAAGGCACATTGTGGTTAGCTTAACATGCTGCATGTAAGTGTAACTTCACAAACCCACAGGTTTCCTCAAAGGGATGAACATGTTTATGTGCAACCTTACCTATTATAACTTTGTAATGAAAGCCACACATATATTTTACTCAGTAACTTGAGATCATTATGTTAGGAAAAAAGTTTTGGACTTTTGACACTAAATATTTACTGCAAATCTCCAGCAGACAGTCAGCAAAGACAATAAATATTCAGAACAGAACACTTACATTCACAGCACATAGCTCTCTCAAAAGACAGCGAGCTATGTGCTGAGAGAGCTATATATATTTTTTCCATAGCGGTAAATGGGTCAGTAAGTTAATAAATAAGGGCTTTTGAATTAAAAAAAAAAATTATAAATGAAATTTCTTTTCTTTTAGAAATATACTGTATGTTTTCATTTATGTGATCATTTGATGATAGTAGTCATGTCTTATGAAAAAAACAGTGAACATAGTCAATTATATGTTTACTTATATTCATATTCAACAGTTATGGATCCCATTTAGCCGAGAGATTTGCGCCAACCGAGAGACCCATCTGATGCTCTTCCTGCATCAAGTAGCAGCTTAGATGAAGATCTAGATTTCGATGTAGCCAACCCATTTATTTTGTCATTTCTTATGTTTTTATTACCGCATGTTGTTAAAGTTGTTTGTATTTGTATTTATCGATTGCGAGTCTGAAACACAGTTTAATACACAATAGATTTTGGTGGGCAGGCCACCCCTTTGGTTTACATCCGCATCAGGGATTGTGACAGATGATGTCACGAGTATATATACTGGCCATAACTCCTGCTCTCATGCTAAGTATTTGAAATTTTGTTGGCTGGTATCAGAAACACTCATCTATCCCCATTTGATTTGAGAGTCATTACACCAAAACAGTATTGTCAGAGATATTAAGTCTATCAACGTGTCACTATGAGGGTTGGAAATGCTGCTAAATGTACAAACAATTTGGTATTTTGGTAGCAGTGTCTGAGGAAAGGAGAACACACCCAACAACAACCACAGCCAGGAACTTTTCAAGTTTGTAGGTAGTTTACCAGACCTGAACCTCAACAATATGGCTTACAATCGTGAACATCAGTCCCAATGGAAATGAAATTGTTTTATATAAATATTAATTTACAACAAATTAAAATTGGTTTTTTTTGTTTACTGATAATTTATATCATTTTTTCATCTAAAATCACCTGTCCCATACTTTTGAGTCCTTACCGCAACACTGAACAAATGCCATAGTAAAAGTTTTTTTCAAAGCAAAACAAATCTCGTTTCTATGGAAACAGAAGTTTGTAAGTGAGCACATGGATGACAGGTCGGGCTACCCACACTAGGTGACCCTCAAGATCAAGAAAAACAAGGTAAAGATCCTCTTTTCTTCTGAAGTATTTATTGTGTGTCCTTACCATACAGCTTACTAATTGTGTAATTTGAACTACATTTAAAAAATAAATTAATATATACTCTTAAATTCATGTATATTAGATGCTAAGAGCCAAAGCTAATGTGGCAGACCTTACTAGCTGCCATTTATTTGCAATATTAGCAAAAATGTGATTACCGCAACATGTCTTTTTGTAAAGACCATGTGTTGCGGTAGAGACAAATTCAAGGAGAATTAAATATTATATTGGAAATTATTACGTCGATCATGAACTAAACATAAACATGTAATTTTTGCAACCCTAGATGCGACCAAATTCATCTACAATAAGATCACAGAAATGCAGAGAAGAAATGATAAAAGACCCAGAGAGATACAAAGCGTATCTCCGGAGTGAAAAAGAGCTTTAAAGGAAAAGAAAGGAGAATGGGCAGATAAAGAGTGTATCACAACTGGCAAAAAGAAAGACATCTGAAAAGACGACAGTTGAGGATAAATAAAAGAAACCAGAGAGCTCAACACAAAATGCTGGGGTCCTCAAATCAGTTTGTTGCTACACCACTGTCCCCAGGGGCCTTATGTGTGAATGAAGTTGGTAATGACTTACCTGTTGCTTGAAATGGAAATATGTCCTTTGGTGAGTCTTCTGAAATAAAGAATTCAATCTAGACGTCTTTTAAGGGTTTTATTCTTTGCAAAGGGTCAGACAGACATACAGAGTGCAAACAGTCTGCAGAATGTAAGACAAAGAGCCAGTGAAGAAACAGGTGGTTTTATACTGAAAGGGTATCACACAGCTGTGCAAGAGAGGAAGGGAGTAGGGACCAACTGTCCTGAGAATGAAGGCCTATCAACGTCAGATAAGAATAAAATGATCAAATACCACACAGTGAAACATTGAAATATAATAATGAAGCAATCAGGGTGAAACAGTAAACAGAGTAAAATATAAAATTTTCATCACATACTCCTCCCTTGTGATCATTCTTTGATCACTCAAGTATATACAACAATAGAAAAAAGATCATCAGGTCATAGAAAGTCATCATGATGTAATCTACACCAGTTTAACCATAAAA